>JARJLF010002216.1:0-46457 GCA_029378395.1 Mycena leptocephala
GCTGACCGTTTAGCATTCTCCCAGGTTTCTACGTGGGCGAAAGCGATTTTCCCAAATGTCGTTCGACTCCTTTTGGACGACGTGTTACAAAGCTTTGGCTTGATTTTTTTACGCTCCATATTATGCAGGTCGCAACAGCGTCCATTGTATCGGGTCCCGTTTTGTGGGACTTTTTCCATCCCGCCACCTCGGTCACACAGAGACAGATCAAAATATATTGCAGGGCTGGTGACGGACCGGATATAGTGCACTACATCGGAACATGATTCCATGAAACTGCGAGCTTACTGTGCGCGCCCCAAACCAGGCCGATTCGACGGCGTCGGCCAAGTGTGGTGGATGTCGAGCGAGAGGTTGGAAACCCGTTCCGAAGTGTTACAATCATGGAATCGCTCAGCTCATCGGCGCGTGATGCGTTGATGTTCAGCCATAGTACTTTCATGTTTTGCATGTGGGACGCGGAGGGCCTGTGGCATGGATATCCTGAGCTGACGCTGCAAAGTCGTCCATCACTTCACCGCGGCGGGTAACGCATCCGTATTCGATACGACCATGCTTGCTACCCTACACGGTCGCGGGCGGCCAATTCTATCGACCCTTAATAGACCCCACCGGTGCGGAATTCACCGCAGCTGCCCTACAACCTGCGGCGCACTTCAGATGACGGATGCTTGTCGATCAAACTTCCCGAATCCCGTTTCTGCTCCGCAAACTCTGAGGCGGTGGATACTGCTTGGTCGATGCAAGGACAAGGTTGTACCAGGAATCATCAATGGCACAGTTTTGCATCGAAGCGCTTTTTTTCGCTACGGGTATAGGGAAACGTTACCTATACGCACGAGTTACTGACGGACCGATGACAGATTGCGATATGGAACGATCAATTCAATACATGCCTCAAAACGCGGCGCTGCGAAGTATTTGGTCTAGATGGCGTAGCAAGGTGATGGCGCACTCTTAAATGATAAGGGGATATTTGAATTGTGGGGGACCTAAAAGAGGGTGTCACGCATAATTGTTGCAGATCTAGATGCGCCCGAAATGTCCTAACCGAGAGATGCTCAATATCCATCACTTGCTTACTTTATACACATGATTCCTTCGTCTTGTTCCTTCAGACCATGTAGCGATCGGACGTGATCTCGGGGGCCACGCAATCTATCCGCGGATGCTTTCTGGGCATTCCATATTTGGACGCTCACAAAATAAAAGGCGCGTTACTTCAAGGTGCTTGCGGCATGGATTACTTTTCACCCTCTGATACGAGCGCGTACCCTTACTCCACTGTGTTGCCGACTTACCTCTATGCTCCCCAAGGCCAATATCCGGAACGGAGGCCGGCTTCCCTTTCGACCCCAGCTTGGCCTACCAGGCACAGTATCCTGCTCCGGCCCTGATGCGGACTCCGACTCCGATCCCCGCTCCTGTGTTCACTGAGTCCGCTCAGCAGGCCCCGTCCATGCATCGAGCGACCGCAGCCTGCTAAAATTCGACTCTCTCATCGGACCCACCCCGCTTGCTCTTCAACCTCATCAAGCAGGAGTACAGAGTCAATACTGAGACGGGTGAGGCCTTCTGCCATCCCTCGAGGCGACGGTAGTCCGCGCCCGCCAAGGAGAAGGTACACCTGGGTGTGTTCTCTTTTCATCCCGACAGCGTTTCGTTCACCTGTGAAATCTATGCGATGCAGAAATTTATCTTCGCCCCGCGTCCTTCCACGTCGGCAGCGTTCCACCAACTTGTGGAACATCTGGACAGTTTACGCCAGATCCTCAAAAAACCCCACCCCATTCGCACGTCTTGGACGCCACCTGGCACTGAAGAGGCGCAATATTTGTGGTGGCGACAGGATCGAAGGCTCCATCGACCAGTTCGTGATGGGACTACCCGTGACATGCACCGTGGAGGTGTACGTAGTCGTAGGCTTCTACAGCGTCGACGGTACACAATTCCCGGGGTCGATCGTGCGTCTTCAGACCATTAATATCATTCTCAACACTTAACGATCTGCTCAGAGCATACACTTGCGTTCCGCGAGGGTCACCCGCGCGTAGCCTTAGTAAACTTGTTGTATTGCACTACAATATCTATGTTACTCAACCGTCTGTCTTTGACCGTGCGCATGTGACGGGCAGCGCGAAGTAAAGTGCAGTCGGTCGATCTCCATCAGGCAGGAAGATCGGTATTTCCAATTTCGAATTCTAAATCAATCAAATGTCTTAGTAAGCATATCACCGGTGATACAGAAGCGTTGTTACCGATAGTCGGGCATGTGGTGCTTTTTGCAGTCAATTACTTTGGTACCCGCCGTGGTGCTTACGCCACCACCTAGGTAGGATACGCGTGATTTTAGAGTTTCACCCGCCAAATTGCGAAGCTCACTCTGAGAACAGCCCAGCCACCATCGATGCGTCTTCCCGCGCTAAGTCTATCACACCTGCTGCTCCAATTTTGACAAACAAGACATCGCCCGTCACGCGCAAACGGGAACCGGGCCGATTCAAGGCCTCGTTGAAGACGCCTGTAACGGGTGGAAATTGGGGCTCCATCCAGAAATAAAGGTTGGAGCCGTCGGGCATAGAACAGTGCTCTACGCGCTCGTTGTATTCGGTGATGCAATGAGTTTTGAGAGGCATTGTCCGCATTTGGGTCTCTGCGATGTTGATCCACGAGTAAACGCGTAGATCTTCTGGAAATTGATACTCTTTGATGCCATGATCCAGGGGTACGGGAACTTCAATACACTCTGCACAAGAAGTTGCGAAGAGGAGACCGAGGTAGAGATGGTTAAATCCCTGTGCGCGGCGCATCAATCATCCATGCAACGGGTTTACCATGCGCACCCACTGGGCGGGCAGCCCTGATACTTTCGCATTTTGTGTGAATGATGGGCAGGCGCATATCGATAAATAAGCAGAGATATTACCGGGCTCTATTAACTACCTCTGGCTGGGCACATCGTTCAAAACAGCGGCAAGCCAAAGTAATCACATTCGACGTTGTGGCACTGCGAAAATGTCCAGCCGAAGGTATACGTAGGGCCAGCGAACCGCCCCAGCACAGCATCGGAAAGAATGTCCGGTGTGTCTGAGTCGTTCATGTTCCACCGCAAAAAACCCATTCCCTGCCGCCCCGGCATCGACGAGGTAGCCCAGGGCAACCACTTGGGCTGCACGGCCTTCCGCGCGGCTTCGTTCGGGATAGCACCTTGAGATCCATCTCTTTTAGTCGCCTCCGGCGGTCCGCATTACTGACCTTCGGAATCGATCCGCATATGGCGCTCAACCTCATAACGGTTTCGTGGGCATCCAAATCTCTGGGATAAAACGCCAAGAGGCTCGTGGCGTGAGCAGAATTGCTCCCGCCATGTGTGATGCCAACGCGGTGTGGCGAAATAATGAGTCGTGTTTGGTTTCAGTGATCGTCACGATCAGGTTATTTTTCGTGTATCTTGCAAAGGACCAGATCGTCGCGGACTGTATGAACAGGGGATTTTGATCGAACGCAAGCTGCCACCCTTCGCTTTGGAGGAATCTACGGATGGAACCAGCTTTCCCTCTGGGGCGCCTAGGTTCAAGTCTTTTGGTTGCCAATTGGGAAATGGCACCGTTACCCAGCGCGCTGCCGAACCCATTATGGCTGAACCGCTGTCGAGCATGGCGAAGTCAAAGCGACGGATGGTGTCGACCGATGGGCCGAAATAAGGACGAAGCAATTTGTTATAGCGCTCCTTTACAGTGTACGACACCGCGCCCGTTGGGTGAGGCCGCAACGAGCGAGGGCCGCAAGCTCTGCGGCACCGCAGAAGGAGGCGATATGAGCGTCCACATCGGGATTGTACGAGGTATTGCCATGTAATCGACGTAATCTTTGGACGCGTTTAAAACCGCGATCGGCGCCTGGCGCGTGGATCAACGGCATCGATTCGTTGAAAACGCGGCTGCGACTTTGGACTGTCGACCATGCTCGCCCTTTGTCCGGATGCGGCCCTGACGCCGAGGGAGGTGAAAGCGATACTTGTCGGGCACCAACCGCACTCGCTCGCTACAGCGCGCCTTGGTGCCGAATATCACAACCCTCTGACCTATAACTGGAACCGGGACGCATACATTAAACCGTGGGTAGGGAGTCCTGCCCCGCCAACTTATGAAGCTGCCTACACAGCTATTCTTTTTGGTGCAATCACTGCGGCGCCGGTATGCGTTTAATCCCTGCCACGATGTGTTGCTTGCATTAACCACGTCCTTCTCAGGCCGATGCTGGAACCCGATGTTTCAAAATTGGCCGACCTGATTGGAGTGATCTCGGATGGCCGGCTGAGTTTTCAAGACACCATTCGAAGGGCAGCTAGAAAGTCTAAGGCTCACCGCACAAGAAGATGTAACATTGATCTGGACGATGATTTAGTGCGTGTGCCGCCAACACACAACGCCCTTCAGGTTTAACGTACCCAGTATCCCATCGTGGACAACTGGACTGCCGGGGACCACATTTTGATTCAGGGTTGGGCAGACGCTGTTTATCACACATTTGACAGTGAAGGCCAGTACCATGTGTCGAAGGGCTCAAGCCACACACCAGTGTTTCCGATCCCCGTGGGAGAAACGGTCATGATTGAGGCGACTTTACATCGCACAGACTGGTTCTCTGGCTGGCCATATCACACACGGGTATGTACTAATGTTCGGTGCGAAACGGGGGATAGACAATCATGATTTCAGGATTACTGGATCGCGTTGGACCAGGTCAAGGTACTTAAAAGATGCGTGTTCTCTGGCGTCGCCGACGTGGACGTAGATACCGATATCGGCGATGATTGCACGCTGCAGAGTGCGTCTAAATAAACACGAACTTAATGGGACCTGTTATGGATTGTTTGGACGATTAAGTTGACGCGTGTCACCACGTGATGTGCGTATCCAACGCAAGAAAGACTTCTTTCCTTTCGTGCCCGCGGATGGCTTAGCTGTCGTACCGGCTGCTGCAGGCCATGTACTCGACGGTAGCATTACGCAACACTCTACTGAAGAAACGATATCAGCTCACGTTATTGTTTACGGGTGTTGACTGTTTACATCGGTTGATAGGCGGCACTTAGCTGTACGCCAGAACGTGCTTGTCGAGTTTGTGGCCGGACGAGCATGCCACGCGCCACGTCACCCAGTTTCGTGCCCGATGGGCGAGGTGCATCGCTTGCAGACGCTGTCGGTCAGCGCAATCCACAACCACCACGCGTAACCTCGCAGTCGATTCCAGCGGAAGTGGTGATGGAGATTTTCGAGGACGTCTTACCGTCTTACCCTGCTTGCGGTGATCTCCTCGGGCCGCGTTCCGCGGTGAACCTCACCCAAATATGTGCATCGTGGCGGAAAATAGCAGTAGCGAACCCGAAGCTGTGGCGCGCCATCAAGTGGTACCCGAACCACAACTTCGACCGGTACCCAAAATTGCGCTCGACAGGCCTCGAGACGGTAGCAGTCTACCTGGAGCGTTCGAAATCGCTACCGTTGTCCCTCGAGCAATTATTCCCTTCTGAGTTCGAGGAGGAATGGCTCGAGGTTGTACTCACTCACCAACACAGATGGGCCCACGTCACAATTTCCATCGAGTTAGAGTCGAACTTGCGACGCTTGGAGGCACCGATGCCGCTATTGCAGTTCTTGAATCTCTCGAGTGGGCTCGAAATGGAGACCAATACATCCATCACTCTAGCCCCCCTCCTCCGAACCGTAGTATTGGCGCCATTCCGCCAGCATCCCATCGATTTTCTGCCATGGGCTCAACTTACGGCCCTCACTCTGAATGGCTGCGAGCTGGAACATTGCACTGCGGCATTGCGCCACACCACCAATCTGATCTACCTGCGTATCGAGTTCTGTAATGCGGGTACCTTCTCCGAGATAGAAGAAGACGACATACATCTGCCACACCTGGAGACATTGGAGTTGCTGTGGCTGATGCCTCCGGAGGAACCGTCGCTGATTTTCTCCATGCTCGTGTGTCCCGCTTTACAGTCCATTGAAGTAGCAAAGGATTTCCTGGAGAAACCGAAGTCCAGGAGCTTTCGAGACTTTATCACCAAATCAAACTGTCACCTCAAGCGTTGCCGTATCCCAGATGCCGCTAAGGCGGTTGAGGACAAATGGACTTCCCGGTTTCCCACCATCGAATTCACGTTTGGTGAAGGGAACGGAGTCCTCCAGCCGACCAGCTCGCCAGTACCTATTGGTCGTCGCAGCCGCTTTTAGATCGGCTCACATGATGCGGGGTTGGGTCACTGAATGGCTATTATCACTTCTTAAACTACGTAGATCTCGACGCCGTTTGTTTCTTTGTAGTTCCTCATCATTCGTGCATCTTTTCATTCAAATATCACTACGACTATGAATACGAGTGTGTACATATGACGCTACGATGAATCGTGATCTGGCACTACCACAGAATCCAGACAGACCTGCCACCGGCTCACTGGTACCAATGCGTCAATATGGACAGTTGACTAGAGTGCAATCGATCACGTACGTTCAGCGAATCTGTAATGTCCCACCCGTTTTCCGAACGTGAGCATCATAGCAGTCGGACAAGGCACATTGCCGAGCGTCCAACTGGAAGCCAAAAGCGCCGACCGTTCGCTTTCCTTTGGGTTTAAGTGACCGTCGAGCGCATACCATAAGCATCCTGGATCGGTCGATGTCCTCAAAGTGATTGGACAGCTCCAGTCAACGCCGCAAGTGTGCGGGTGGATCCATTCGGACACAAATTTGTAACCACGTGCCATGTACTTTCGCACCACCTTTTCTGCCTGGGACCGTGCCGCTTTTTCCCCAGTCAGAGGTAGCCGCTGCTGGGAGGACAGTGCCAAGTGTCGCATCGTCGGCTTAGGGTACGCATGCCAAAGACCTGCAGCCACCCATGCGCCCATTACGGGAGTGGAGTGGAAATGCAGCACGGCATCCAATGCGTTGTCGGACAGCGATTCAATCACATTGATACTGGGTCTGTTCGTATCAGGGTGAGTGAGCCACCAGACATAGCGCAATCCTTGGGCGGTATCATACTCATGTGAACGGCGATCGACGGAATACTGTGAACAAAGCTTGAGAAACAACACGACATCGTACCCGCACTGTATTGGGCAGTAGATGTCTAGGTCCCCTGGGACAAAAGACGGATCGCTTTGCACGAGCTGAGTGATGGTTGAACCCGAGACAAGGGCTCCGACAGCCTCTTGCAGGAAGGTGACGTCGCTGAATGTGAGGCCATATGGACGCACGCTCTCCGCACATGCCAAACGAGAAGCTCTGGAAGCCAGTGCTCGATTCCGAGTGCAAGTGGCTCCGAAAGAGATGCGATCGTGTAAGGAGAGTGGAAGCAGTATATGATCCATGAGTTCTGTCGGGACGTCGGAGAGCGCATCGCTTTGCTGAGCCGTGCTTCGATCTGCCAAGACAGTTAGCATCACACCGCCATAAACATTTTAAGCATACCGAGTGCCAATATACGAGCGGGGACGTCTCTGCAACGGAACTCGCGAACCAATTCGAAGTGACCAGGGCTCAAAAGGGCAGTGTCAAAAAGCATCCTGCGCGGCATGCCGGTCAATGCACTCCGCCAATCTGCGACATCGGAAATTGGTTGGGACACCAACAGCGCCCATCTTTCCGCATCCATTCGTGATTTGGGTTCAAGGCGGACTTCCTCGCGTCCTTTATGTGGCAATCCATCGGCAACACACGCGGCTAACGGCGTAAACGGCACACGTATTCGGCAGAAAGCGTACGTATGCACACAATGTATATACAGTCTGCCGGTCATGCCTCTGACCTCAATAGCGATTGCTTCCTTGTGCCCCCTTGCCGGGTGATGGTATTGTCAAAAAGTTTCGGCGATTGAGCTAATGCATCGTGAGCGCCGAAATTTCTTTATAGCACGGACTTACAACGTTTCTCGAGAATATCCAGCTGACTGCATATTAGCCTTAGCATACTCAGATACCCGCTTCTCGAAGAAATTTGTTTTTCCTTGCAACGAGATCAGCTCCATGAAATCGAAAGGGTTGGTCGAGTGATAGAGTGCCGGTGCGCGGAGTGACATCAGCAGGCGATCGGCGACGAATTCAACGTATTGGGTCATGAGAGCGCTGTTGAAACCCAAGAGCGGAGTGGGTAAGATGTCTACAGGTGTTCGTTCAGTGGAGGGAGCAAGGAAGGCCTGCTTTTACCTTGAACGAATTGACGCTCCACGTCAACTGCGGTCCGAACAATCTCGTGGATCACGCTGTGCGGCGGTTTGTGATTGAGGTGGGAGAACAGCATGCACGCGAAATCAGTGTGAAGTCCTTCGTCACGGCTAATCAGCTCGTTGGAAAACGTGAGGCCGGGCATGACCCCGCGCTTTTTCAACCAAAAGATAGAGGCAAATGCGGCGGAGAAAAAGATACCCTCCATGGCAGCGAAGGCGACGAGCCGCTCTGCGAAGGGGCTGTCGCTCGAAAGCCACTTGATCGACCACTCGGCCTTCAATGCAATGGAAGGGATCGTCTCGATGGAGCGTAAAAGATGGGTTCGCTCGGTTTGATCGCGAATGTATGTGTCGAGCAAAAGAGAGTAAGTTTCGGAATGAATGTTTTCCATCATAATCTGGAAGCCGTAGAAGCAGCGAGCTTCTGCAATCTGAACTTCTGTAGAGAACCGACCGACGAGATTTTCGTTCACAATACCATCGGCGCCGGCGAAGAACGCGAGCACATGGCTTATAAAGGTGCGTTCGTGGTGAGACAGTTTAACGTCCCAATCAGCCATATCCTTGGAGAGGTCGATCTCTTCAGTGGTCCAGAACGAAGCTTGAGCATGCTTGTACATTGCCCAGATCTGATTTTTTTCGGACGTCAATTCCAATCCAAGGACGGAAATCGCATACTCGCATCGTCATACTGGATAGGGAAAAGTACGAATCGCTGCGAAGTTGGACGGAGTAAGGGTTCGTCAGAGCACCCCATGGTCGGGACAGTCGTGGCCATCAGTAATACCTCGGTTTTCAAGGTTTTATCTATTGCCCGGTATCGTTCGCGGCACGTCGGCACGTCCACTTACGTCACGCTGTGTTGTGTGCCGGTGCCGATCATTGGGGATATCCTTCCGCCTTATGAGCAAAGAATGAATTAGGGGCCCTAGGTACATGACTTTCGGTCGACGTCGTCCAACGGCTACTCTTACTGGTCAACACCGCGTACGCACCGTCCGCGGCATCTTCTTCCCTGAAGATGCTGAAGAACCCTACACTGTGACAATCTCGTTTGATATAGGTTCAGGCCTAAGTCGTTCGCCGGACTACCTCGATGTCGATGAATGGATTGATTGCTATCGAGGGGCTGTGGTGGACCAGGAGGCTACGACCGCCTTCATTATGGACATTCCCGACGAACATTTGGTGCACCCGTTCCTCATATTCCACGAAGATCAAATCGTTGTATCGGGGAAGGCCAATCTCTCGGTGCAAAACACTGCCAGTGTGAGCGTGGACGGCAACATCCTCGTCATCGCGGCAAACAACCGCGATCGCGTCAGACGGCTGTGCAAAGCGGATCATTCAGCTGCGATCAAAGTGATTCAGCAGTGAGCTTACGTTGCTTACTCTACCGGTCTTCTTTGACGCCAGGTTGAACAGCGCGGCATTGGCAGGATTCATCTGATAGAAGGTCGTCATATAACGGAGCAGATATTTTGGCTAGTTATAAGTACAAGCTGTAGCCAGAGAATGGAGGTAAATGCCTCCCAAAAAATACCCACCCCTTCCTATCTCGCTCCTCTTTAGGAAGATGTTCTGTATTGCGGAATTGACGGCTGAGGTGATGAACATGTTGACTTTCAGCGAACTCGTCATATTTTCACGCTGCTGCACGGCGGCGAGAGTCATTGTCTGTGGACGTATCCTACGACGGTTCAAGACACTTGTTGGGCGCGTGACGAGCGACAGCATCGTCCCTATCCTCCTCCGCGCAATGATTGCAGCAAACGCTGTGGTCGTCGGTTCAGTCGCGTCGCTCACCCTGGCTCACAGTTGGCGTGTAACCTTCGCAAAACCGCCGAAGGATGTTAATATCATCACACCGTATGGAACGATGGATCGCTGGATTGGATTTAGGGATGCGGTAGCGCAACTCTACACTGTCACCGAGGACAGTGCCCCCTTCAGTGTGAGGCACAGCGACACAGTGAGGAGGGTAAAGGTCTTCAATATCTGGGAGCTAGACGAGACCCGACCTGTGAGTATCAGTGATTCCGGCTGTGCCAATGGAAGAGCTAAAGCAACGATAGCGGACTGTAACCGTGTCTGAAAGTCGGTCCATGTCTGTCCTAGCACCGCTATTGGCTAGCGCCAGCACCTCGCAGATGGTAGCTGTTTCGCCTGCATATTTGGTGTCAGCTTATCTGGAAACTTGCGATCACGTCGGGGTGAGATCCAGTTTTGAATTCGAGGAGAACGCAGTCGACAGCTCGTTACCCTGCGTTCGAGTCCACAATATCGACCTATATCGTGACACGCGATCTCTAGATCGACCTTGTGGCTTATTTTGTCCCCTGCTATGGAGGCGATCCTTCAATTTCGACGGGATGCTCGAGTTCTCGCATGGTGGATGGGATGTGGGTTCGACCCAGCACATCGTGTCGCTGCCAAATAACATGCGATCAGAGCGTCTCCGCTGGCGACTAGGTCACACGTGCGATAATCCTAGATGCCCAAACTACATGGCCGCCGTACGGTAATCTGGATTTGGATCATGTACTACATCCGATCTGTCCGATACATACACCGTGAATTTGAGCATTTAGATGCAATTCGCCATCCCCAACGGATGTCGGCCATCTCTTGCCAGCGCGACGGTCCTGAATCTTCTTCACCCCAGTGTAAGAAGCCAACCCTCGCATTCCCATAAATCGCCGTATACGAGCAGGACAATTTCGCCCACAGGCGGTTAACCACTGCGCATTGCTGCGATACAGCTCAACATACGGCTGCAGCGGAGGATCGTGAGAGTCTTTTCCAGTATACATTGTGAATCGACCGTGTGGAACAGCATTGCAAGACCAACCGAGCAACCCCTGGTTTTGGCGGTAAGATCAGGGTACAAGGACATTGCAAAGGAATCCGCGACAGCGTTCATCTGGGCGGTATGGCCGGCCGAAAGGATCACGGGCACAATGCATGAGTCCATGGAGCATGTTATTGTGATTACAGCCAGCTATTCACTCGCTCGGTGAGCGCTGGGTCGACAAAAACAGGCAACGGACGTACATCACGCTGATAGATGTGGAAGCTGGATGCCGTTGTAGCGTATATCCCGCGTGAAACACCCGGACCGCATCTGTAGCAAGATAAATAAAAATCGCAAATTGCGTAGCTCATTCCGTACGCCAAAAAACCTCGGTCGGCCAAAAAAAAGCACCAGTCACGTAGGTAGCGGCGTGGTATCAGAATATTGATGTTGCGAGGAAGCCTGAACTTTGTGATCGGTACATTGACCGTTAGAGCGGCGAGAGCGATCGATCCGACCACAGCGGCCCGGGTTGGTGCGGTGAAGCGAAGAATTGCGTCTGCCTCTTCCGAGCTGCCAACAACGCGCGCCATGGAAGCCACTGCGCGCCTGCGGAACCAGAGCTGAATAAAACGACGTCTGCGCTTGTCAAGATGGCCAATCTTTACCATTGTCGGAAGATCGACATGTGGGAGTAACCAGGGGATCAAGATACAAGGGTAATACATGTTTGAATCCCCATACACTACGTGTTTTATGCCACTTCTACCCAAGTTTGCAGCCTATTAGGCGTTCCCGAATGACACTGAATACATCGGTCAGCATTCCTCCTTTTATACGGGTATTTACCCCACCGTTTAACAATCACGTCGATCAAGGCAATGTCCTCGAGCCGAACGTCGGCAACACTGTGCCGGTCATGACGCACTACCAGGACGTTGCCTTGCCAAGGTAATTGCTGGTAGCGGTCTTTAATCAACGTATTGACAGGATGAAGCTCGGTAGCATTGAAGCGAATGGGGGGCGCCAGACTAGGTTGAGGAGCCACAAATACTGAAAATGCGTGTAACAATGGTTCTTCTGCATTAAACGGAAAGCGATCCACGGTGAGAACGCTATCAGCAATGTCAAAGGCACCCTGCGCCCGTCCAACACCCAGATTAATCCAACTACTCGAGTCTATGTCATCGACGTCCACGGCCGCGTATAGGCCGTTGTGGACAGGCACGGGTACTAAAATGGGTCGATTCGCTCGTGTGGCGTAAAGAAGGGCCTGGTATATTCGCGTATATGGCTAGCCAATAAAGTCATGTTGGAATTTGTTTCAACAGAAAGCTAACTAACAAGGGTACGATCTAGGACCGCGCTTGAGATATCTTGAACATGTGCCAATGTAGTCAGAGGTACGCGAGCCATGGTAGACCACACCACATCACGGAAGGGTACGCCATTTATTTCAGGTCCACCACACCGGTTATAAATTGAACACCGACATATGGAGCTGCTGACGCGCGTATCAGAGGCCGCTCCCGGAGACTTGAGTAACACGTGTCTTTGTTGTCCGGCGGTCGATCCTAGATTTCAGGAAGATCAACCACCGGCGCGGACACACACGTCGTGGACGGCACACCATTTAACGATCTCTTCCGCCAACCTAATGTCTTGCGCTTCAAAGTTAACGATATCCTGCATGGGGTGGGCCGATTCCATGGATCGGGTATC
The DNA here is from genome assembly GCA_029378395.1 of Mycena leptocephala. Taxonomy (NCBI): domain Eukaryota; kingdom Fungi; phylum Basidiomycota; class Agaricomycetes; order Agaricales; family Mycenaceae; genus Mycena; species Mycena leptocephala. The sequence continues at coordinate 12,758 of JARJLF010002216.1, forward strand.
CCAATGTTTGAATACCAGTACGTTGCCACAGATGGTTGGCGCCCGCGATGTAAATAGCGCGCCAACGCACTGGTTGAGCTGTAGCGGTCCCTCGGATGAGGAAACAGTGTGCGCACAACACAGTACTACCGTATACGTGTTGGGCAAGCAATCGACTGAGTCTGTGGGAAAGTGGCTGACAAAATAGCCTGGGCACGACCGACATCGCGGTAGCCATATCGCGGTGTTGTAGTCCTTCAGCTGGAAGCTCATTTGTCCAGGTCGACCGGCCGGAACGGGGACGATGCAACTTTGAGTGGAACGTGTATCGAACAATAGAGCGTGTACGACCGGCCGTTCGGTACACTGGCATGCTTGAGGCACAGGGAACTAGCGAAGATGCCGTTACCCACCTTTGCGTCTTGCAGTATCGCAAGAACCTTACTAGTCACATGGGGTGGAGCGTCCTCCATTTGAAGTGAGACATGAGGGATTCAATACGCGTCAATTTAAAGGGTTTCAAAACCTTGCTCTTAAGGTATCATGCCGGCAAGCCATTGCCGGATCGCTTATCTCGCTCTCGGACACTTGTAACCCTCGCACACTCTAGCGACGAATTTACCTCCGCGAGGAACTCGCCGTAGTATTCTTTGTAATATATCAGAAATTGGTCGTGATAATTCTCTCGAGGTCACGCTGTGCGACAGTATCCTGAATCAATCCGCTGACATTACTCCACCACAGCGTCTTTCGGAGACTGGCGATATCGATGGAAGGGGACCAGTCGCCGTCCTCGGGCCCATTTTTGACGATGACCGCATCGCGAAATGACTCTGATTGGCGAATGAATAAGGACAGCACGGAGTTGAACGTGCCCCGCAAGTCCCCATAAGCGATGTAAACCTATATGAAAGTTGATCACTCGCTACGACAATGCGCTGATTTCACACCTCATAGTACCAGTCATAAATGCCGGGTTCGCGGTCATAAAACCGAGCAACGCGAATCACGTCGCTCTGTAAACATTGAGTGTAAAATCAGCGATATTAGCCCCACCCACTTCAGGTACTCCGAGACTGGCTGCAATCTCGGTCGTATTGGGACGGCGCAGAAGGGCGTTATTCGAGGTGGGGAATAGGCTGCATTCTAACTGCGCGCCAACTTTGTCACGATTGCTGAGAACCGAACTATCGCGATCCGTGCGACACCTGACCATGGTCGGTTGCATCGACGCATACTTCTTGCGAATACTCCTCATGCGCTGCAGGTCTCAGAAATGTCATCGGCGTATGGAGGTGGCTCACTTTGTCAGTTACCGTCCATCCCGGTCGCGTGTGTTTCAACTCGAACAGCAATCCATTCAGGGTATGGGTGGAAGGCATTCCGACAAACCACCCCGCCAGATCGGATTCGCTAGGTACCATGGTGAACGAAATGTTTCTGAACCTATCGTGCTTATTTTGAGTGCTTCTGAGCGCTCTCGGCTTTCAAACATTGACCCAGCCTTGACGCACGCGGCATTCGGCCAAGGAGAAGTTTCATAATTGTTACACCGTAAGCTACTACGGCAGCCTAGCTACGTATCAGAAATCGACGTCCACGTCATCAATTTGAATCGAGGGCTCCTCTTTCTTGGGCACTGTGGGTCAACGCGATAAATATGCATTTCGGAGACAGCAAACTGAGGAACACATACGCGACGGAGGCGCCGGTTGCAATATAGAAATTGACATGAACGAAAACACAGTTAGAAAGTTGGTCCATGGTTGCGAACCCCTCGAGCGCTTTTCCTTCTGGTTGTATCTCGTGATGTAAAGCTCGATCAAAGCCAAGTCGCCTACACCTACGTCCTCGCGCTTCGGCTTGGCCATGTTGCTCTTGCTGCGGAACCGATCGCTTGCATCATATATCTCTGTGAAAGGTCGAGCCTAGCGTTGTTTATCAGCGAAGTCAGGGAATAAAACTTGGTGCAGAACCTCTTCGTTACGCTTGGCAGTCCATGCCGAGCAGTTGATGCTGTCATCGGCCCAGTATGAGGACAACGCTGTAGCACATCACTAATCGACGGAAAGTCGCAACGAAGAGGAGCGACCCACTGGAGTCAGGTGGGTCCGCAAGACCGTGGAGGAGCTTCACGCAGTAAGGCCGAATACGACTATCTAAAGGCTTCACCGAGATGTTGATCTTGTTGGGCTCGTTGCCAGATGGCGAGTATAGGAAGCGATCTGTGATCTCAGCGACCAACCATAGGACAATAGGCTTTTCCGATTTCCCTTGTCTGAGAAAGGACTCGTTCTTGTCCCAAGGGAGGGCACCATTCCACTGGCCATCTTTAGGGCATTTGCCTAAAGGATAAATACCCTTCGCTGAATCCTGAAACGCTGCGAGTATCTTCACTCTTCTGAATCCGGTTCAGCGTACATGCGCTACGCGTTGGTGTCATCCAACTCACTTGACGGTATCTTCTGGCACGTAAGCCATTCTGGCGGAGTCGAGCTTTGTGACTTCTTTCTCGACCGCAATCTCGCATTTGGGCTGTGCACCCGAGTTGGGCTTGCCTGCGCAGAGTATTGGTAAGCGTATGATGTTTAGAAAGAGTTTGTCACTCACTGTGTTCTTTCTTGAGTTCGGCTTCATTGCAACACATCAGCAAAATTTCAGGCGAGCGCCCCTGTACGCACCAGGGCCCGATTTCTTAACCGGCTTAGTGTCGGCGCTCGCTTGTGATGTAGCCGGAGTATCGATGCCCGAACCGTGATCCGTTGGAGAGTCGGTATCGTTGGGACTAAGGCCTTCATCTTCTTCGGCTTCATCTGGCTCATCTCCGTCTTCTTCGTCGTCAGTAGGTTGAGAAACTCTGTAACAGGGTTCCATCGTAGGTACGCGAGTACACTGACCAGTGGGCTCACTTTGGTCTCTTCCCAGCTCTCACGGCCGTTGCAGTGCGTCTTGAACGAGGTGTGCGAACAGGGACGTCTTGTTGTTCAACGACATCTGAACCCTCTTCGGATGCACCATCAGCGGACGGCGACCTGCGAGAAGATTATTTGGGATTCATGAGATAGAGACAGCTCCTTGCCTACTGCGTTTCGAGGCTACCACAGGTTTCAACCTTTTAGAGCGTGTCGTTGACATCGAGTTCAGATTTCTCAATGGCGTCTAGTACATCCTTTTAAACTTCGGCCGCTCCAACATAAAGCGGCACGAGGTTACGTATTCCACCGGCCACTTGAGACGCATCACAGCGTTACGTGGCAGCCGGTGTGATCCGAAATGGTGTTGAAGCTCGGCACAGATGGCGCGACGAAAAGGCGTTGAAGTTCGGCACAGATGGCACGATGAAATAAATAGCATCAACAAAACACACTTAGGTTAGTTATGTCGTTTATCGAAGGTATTGTTACAGACCTCACTCGCGTGAAGCGACTAACAAAACAACGTGTAGACCAGAACGGCGGATTGGCGTGCAACCTTTGGCCACCAGACCTTAGATTTGCAAACGAGTTAGGCGCGATTTTTGAGGACACCACCCGGCACTCCAGTGACACGGTGCCTGGCACATTGCCAAGCGTCGAGGATTGGGCATACGTCGCCATAAATACGAAGTGGAAAGATTCGACTCGACGCCACGTCCTACTGTACCGATCCGTTCCTCCCGCCATGCTCGGAAACCTATGTGCTGTTACGCTACGCATTCAGGGGTTCGTTTCGTGGTGCAATCTGCGGGCTCTTGGAAACTGGGATGGGTTGAGTAAATGATTGCCGTTCCTCTTTCTGATCTAACGCAGAGTAGAACCAGTGACGGTTGCCTATCCGCAGTCCAAACGATAGAGCTCGGTGGGGACGGAGCCGCTTGGCGTGCTCAGCGAACTGCTATTGCAAACATCATGCAGGTCATTTATAACAGTTTCAGCAACCGTCTCGTCGACAGTGACCTCACTGTTCCTCGAGAGCTACGGTTTAGGCGCCGCGTATTTGAAAGGGTACTGTACTTCCACGTACACCCCTCCGCTGCAGCTTTTGATTTATATTAGGTCTCGGTCGCCGACGAAGGCAGTCCAAATGTGATTCGTAAAGGGGATGATCCAGATAATCTATTGCAAAAGGTACTCAATAAATGGCGTGTTCCCAGCGCGTTGTCGGCGGGTTACATCACGATTGACGACGAAGGACACACCTCCAATCTCAGATGTAGCCCTAGTGTCGTCCAAGAGGGAGATTTCGTAGATTTGGGAGTTGGGTTTGATATTGTCAGGCGGAAAAAGATAGCTGTACATCTATCTCTAAAGCACATTCTCATTCTGCGCAGCTGCGCAGATAAGGTAAGTTACTTCAAAGGATTTAACCACACACTGACATGGTTTAGGGTACGAACGGTGCAGACGCGTCGGAGGACGGGCCTGTAGTCGAGAAAGATCTTCAATTTGTAGGGTAGATGAGTTTGACAACCGGAAACCGCTAGCATGCCGTTAATGAGTCGGAGACGCTCAATACAGAAGGATGTGCAGCCGTAGCTACAGGACGCAATTTTTTCAACGATTCAAGCACGTGTGTTAAGGTCTCGCAGACGTCACAGTCCAATAGGTAGCATAAGCAAGCCCCTGTTTGCCAAATTGTGTTCGTAAAGTGCGGGCTTCCGTGGCCGGTTGATTTCGACGCACCACATCACACGGCTGACGTGCATGGTACAATTGTCGCCTACCCAAACACACACTTTAAGGCTCAGGTGTTCGCAAGACGCCCATCGTCGTATTCGGCTTGAACAAACTCATTTTGATCCATGTAAGTAGAAAAACATGTCCTCTACGCCTGAGCGCTGAGGTCGTATCGTGCCTGTTTGCTTCATTGCTCATCTCCGCAATCAGCTTCAATCGCAGGGCCTCATTGCCCATCCCCGCAACCAGTGCCAATCGCAGGACATATGTCAAGATAGTTCATAGCGCCACACGTTATGGGAGAGCTCGACGCCTTCGGTTTATAGCGGAGTGGGATGACGGGAGAGAACAAGCAGAGTAACAGCACTCGATCAACGCTGTGCTTTGATATGCGACGACGGCGACCCGGGTTCGGAACTATATCCGGAAGTTCTCGGCTGATGGCACACTAATAAGGTACCGGACCCGGGTCGCCGCAGCAGCACTTAAGGAATCGATGGTCATTGATCTCTCTTCTTCTTCCCCCACCTCGTTACAAGGAGATTGTGTGCTATCGTTACACGGACTCGCCCGCCGCCGACCACTCAACTGATTCATGGTGCGTACGAGTCTGCCGTCGATCTGGTCCCATACTCTGACATGGCGCCAACGACTAGAGCTTTGGCACCAGGGCTCCAACTCGTGCCCGTTTTCGACGGGTGGACGGGCGGGACGGGACCCGTCGGGGTCCGTTCCCATCCGTTTAATGTGTTTGACGGGGTTTCCCTGGCACTAGGAAGTGGTATGTTTTTCACTCAATTTTAACCCTTCATCCTGCTGATTCTACTTTTCAAGGCTCAGCCGTTGCTTTTGAGCGCGTTTTCTCCGGCTGCCACTACCAGGAAGTGGTACGTTTTTCACTCATTTTTAACCCTTCATCCTGCTGATTCTAGTTTTCAAGGCTCAGCCGTTGCTTTTGAGCGCGTTTTCTCCGGCTGCCGCAACACAATCAGGCGTCACAATCAGGCCTCATCGCGCGAGCTTGAAGGCAGAGACTATGCAAAGCTTGTTGTTTGTCAAATCTCAGTTACATGCGGTGCGGGAGGCACTTGAGAAGGCAGCCGCGGAAACTTAGAAAAATATTTTTAGACCTATCAATATACTCGTCGCGATTTGTGTCTGCTGAGACCCGCCAACCCGACGCAAAACGGCCGTTAATGACGGGACGAGTCTAACCTGTTGAAACGGGCGTGACGGACGGGACGGACCGGACCCGTCCCTTCCTAGCCTCCCAACACCGCCCTGGCGGATGGGTGTACGCGTCCCGTCAAAATAACCGGCCATTTTTTCGACGGCCATCCCGTTTAACGGGCGGGTTGGAGCCCCAAGCTGCTTTGCATTTTGTGTGCGCGAAGGTACATAGTAGATAGCCTTAATCAGGATACTATAGATTGTGCAGGTTGGCGAGAAACTGGGAATAGAGCGAACTTGCGGGAATTATTTACGCCGTACATATAAATATATACAGCGAAACGACTAGATTTTGCGACACCTCTTCACGCCCGTTGGGTCAATGGCATAAGCGAGGGTTAATGCACCGCATATACCTATCGCCATTTAACTCTTGGAGGTTGTGGTGTCGCATACCACTGGCGTTCATACATTTCCTTTTTTTATCAATAAAGCAAACAAACTGCTGCGCCCAAACTCTAGCTGATGAGTTCTGATGTGTGCACTTCTGCAGGATGTCCAAGTGAAACCCTGCGTTGAAAAGGTGGAAAGTAATCCCGCCACAAGCCTATTTACGCTAATAGTAATAAGTAGACCACTCGCATCATTTACACGCTGCACTAAGCTGCGGGCGTCGAGTAAGGACAGTGTGCGTTGAAGCAACTTTCGCCCGTCCTCCAGCGAATACCAGACGTGTTCAATTGCTGCAAAACAGGATCGTGATTGCACTCGCCGCTCTTCTCATTCCAATCCCACCGTCCGATCCCGCGAAGACCCTTGGCTATTCTCCATCGCGCCGGGCATGCTGCGCCGCATGGTCGTGACCAATACCTCGTTGAAGGGTGAAGTTTGATAACTGTAGGCCACGGTGTCTCTTTAGGCAAGCTGGCAGTAAGCGGCGTCACTACAGGGCGGCGTCGCCATCCACCCTGACGCCAACCCTGTAAACCTTCGTGGTTTGAAGTCATCTGCACACAGGGACTGATGACCGCTGTTTCCGAGATAGCATTCCATTGGCTGGTATTCGGCGCAGCAAATAAGAGTTCAGCTAAAGTCTGCTTTTTTGCAGCCGTGACCGTTACGGTCCTGGCCTGATCGGAGCATTAGGACGCACGGATAGCTAGGTAAACGTCTGACCGCACCGGAATCGCTGGATGAGCAAACCGTGAAACAGAGTGGCCAACAACGGCATAAAGACCGTCACATACTGTTGTTTCCACATGATGAAAACCAAGGTTTGAGACCAAGAAGGTATGCCACCCGTCCGATGCGTCTATAGCATGGTGTCCGCATATAATGTTGAGATTATCCGGAACTGCGACATCTGCACAAAGCGAAAGTACGGCCAACGGCACGGATCCGACTATCCAAGACTGTAGCCTAGTGAGGCTGGCTGCAAAATCAAATAGCTTCGTTTGGAGGGGAAAAATGGGCGGGTGTAGTGCAAAACCCTCGTCCGCAGCAGCATCCGCACTTGGCAACGCGTTGCTTTGCACACATCTCCGTAACGCAGGAGATCCATCAAGGGCAGGTACGACAGCACAAGAGCGAGTAATTCTGGCGCTTCGAACATGCCCTGCAGTCGCTGCGTTCGGGGGGCCACAAAGCACGAAGGGAGGGCAGTGACAGGCAGTTCGACATGCTCGAGAGCACATATTTTTTGTCGCAGACGGTTTCTCCAAGCCATGGCGACTGTTACGCCAATACAAGCCAATTCTGTAGATATACAGACTCGGCCTAAGTACGTATGTCTGCGGGCCGGATTAATGGACGCGCGTACGTCAGCTCGGCATCGGACTAGGTCTGCGGAAATTTCATATTTTGTGTACCGATACTTCTACGTACATATTATGGAGCGGAGTTCATGGGTCACGGAGAAACGATGGGCTGGCTTCCAATCAGGCCGTCCCACAACACTCTACCAAAAAGAAAGAGTGAGCGACAATTTAGGATCGGTCATCAGACCGCGTACCGTTTGATGATTGCTTTCACAATTACGGTATCTTCCGAAGTTACGCTGATCAGGGGCTTTCCGGCTCTCTTGCCGTGCTTGAACACCAACAGGTTCCCTCTCCAGGGACGGTGTAGCTCAGGTATCCAGCTGCTAATGGTTACATTGACGGGATGTACGTTCGGTCCCGTGTCGCGTTGAGACGTTGTCACAATCGAGTAAGAATGGTCCAGATCGCATGGTTCGTCGAACGGAAATCGGTCTACGCGAATAGTGCTCGCGGCGCTGTCGTCCGTTGCCTCGCCTCCGCCACGGTGTGCGTTCAACCATATATCTGAGTTTACGTCGTCCACGGAGAACACTTTAACGATGCCTGCGACGAGAGGAACTCGAACCCACTCCCTCGCGGACAGGCAGTCGGGAAATAGCAACGCTGTATGCGATACTGGCTGAAACTGGGCGTCGTGAATTGAGCATCATTGCCTGTGCATACCATTCACCCACTTTCTTCATAGCTTCCACGTCCTGTCTGACCAGGTCCATAATGGCCCAGTCCATGGGAACGATTGTTGTGGTGTCTGGCATGTACACGAAGGCCCTATCTATTCACCGGGTGTTACACGGGGTTTTAAACACCTGGCTGCCGAGATTAACGTAACGGTTCGGCAAGTGTACGTAATGCGGTGCCCATACGACTGCGTATTCCACATCATTTACCCCATCCCGAGGCTGACCCGCCTGAGTAGTTGCGAACCAACCGATACAGTATGGTAAGAAAATTGCGGGTACTATGGATTGTCGACCGACGCGATGTACGTAGGGTCGAGACAGACCTTATAAGCGGGCGCGCGCTGGAGCCGAGTTTTTTCTCTCATTGGAGGTGGAAGAGACCCAGGACGACGAAGAAGGGGAAGACGACGGATCCGATGACAACTTCGTTGTACCGGACCACGACGTAGAACAAAGCGCTGACGGTGAGTCGGTGCCTCCAGCGATCTTTCGGCCGACTCGCGATCTAAAGCGATGCAGTATTGCGTGCACGCCGTGGGAATCGCGGACCACAACACCTCTTGTCCGACTGGACCACATCTTTGGGCGAAGTTGCGGAAGCAGAAGCCAGAGCGGAATCCCTTCGACAACGCGCTGCCCAGATCTACAACAGAAACGACGGCCATCATGAAGTGGACCCGCAAATCGCAGATGTGACCGCTGTAGCGATCTCCGAGGTCGTCAAGCTGTGGATGGTACCAGTGCAAGTAAGAAAGTGGACAGTTGCTCTCGAAGCCACTAACATCCTGCAGCGTACAACAGAAATCTCGACTTGCCTAAAGGTGATGGAATATTTGCTGGCTACCGGTGCACGTCACGGAATCCGGTCTGTGACCGCGCCACCCCGCCAACAAGGGTACGTATATATCGAAGCGGTGGCGCACGCGGATGTAGTCGACATCGTTAGCAAGCTAAGGCTCGCAGACCACCGGGCCCCCATCAAACGCTTGTCGACAGACGAGCAACGCGAGCAGCTCATCGAGTGGCACGTCCCAGCGCCTCGGACGGACGGCTGGGGAAGGTACGCACGCAGCGGAAAGTATTGTGGAGATCTGGTGTGGGTACAAAGGGGACCCAACCACAGCGCGATCAATAAGCTCTGGTTGCTACCGAGGATCCAACATTGGACGGCTTCGGGATCCGCGGGCCAAGGAACCCGACCTCCGAAAGGTCTCTTCACGGAGTCGCATCTAATGCAACATGGAGGCCGCAGCGATCCTCTACCTCATGGCGATCCGCACAAACAAAGATTTAACTTCCGTAGCGAGACTTTCCACTACGGATTCTTGCTCAAGGACCTCGAATCCATGGTGGATTTAATTGAACTTGACATAGGCCCGACGCGCGAGGAGGTTCAGCCTTTTCGGCACAGTCCCATCTTCGCGAATGTAACCCAAGCAACTCCGCTCTTCAGGGCGATCTTTGGACATGCCAAGCAACACATAGAAGACATAGAGCTCTCTTTGGGTTATTCACCACCGGAGGCTTGGACGGCAGACGAGCGACTGGCCACTGCCATCGAGAGAATTGAGACCCTCATCGAAAGTGAAGTCAATTTCAACGCTCTTTGGAACCAAAGAACCTGGAGTTGCAGCGAGCCGAAGTCGCCGTTAGCGCAATCAAGTCGCAGGCGACGTTGGGCCTTGTACCCGACGCGGACGTGCTTGCAAGACGAATGGAGTACGCTGTGCAGCAACTGAACGATGCTAAATCCGCCTATACTTACGCGAAGGCTCAAGGGACGATAACTTTGGCCAACGCTAGGGTACGTTTTCGACGCGGTTGGCCCGAAACAACGGATCTCTTGGAATACGAAACGACGAAAGAAAACGCCGTGCGAGCCATGGCGTCTATGTACATTGATCGACGCGTCGAACTGCAAGCATCGGTGCTAGCCTTCGAGACCACCCTATTGGCGAGCGTCCAGTGCGAACTCAACACGATGGATTTACTTGCGGCTGCACATCGTTACTCAAACTGGTTCGATGCTTCTACCTACGAGACGACGATCGACGTCGCGATGGAAGTTCAGGTGTTGACACCGGGTCCGTTCTTTGGTCGTACAGGGTTCGTGGAGGGGTACGGGGCCGAACGCACCATTCAGGTGCTGTTACAAGACGACTCACTCGGTGTTCCGATGTTTTCTCGACTAATGGTAGACAAATGTGACACCGTGCCGCGTTTCACGTTCGGTGACAGCGTCGTTGTGGAATGCGGGCACTACACGGGTAGCGGAAGAACCGTTATAGCGGTCGACCTGTGTAGTCGCAAGGTTACCATATTCCTTGCGTTCCACGACATGGTTCCTATATCAGACGAGATTGCGAACGGTCTGAAGAAGGGTATGACCGCGGTTTCGAGCCACGTAGGAACCGATCGCATCGACGTGGTCAGCTTAGAGTTCAGTCCAGTACCGACAAAAAGGCATTAATATATCCACAGATTGATGTGGACATCCATTGGGTCATGCATGCGCCTTCAACCCCTGACATTACCGCGGACGCCTACGCTTCGACTCGCCCAGCGATCGAATCCACCAGACAAGATCCTGCGCTCCAGACGGACGAACAGGCGTCGGCTCTGCAGCTGTGGGACGGCGTACCAGAGTCAACCATGCCCAACTGGATGTCGGGCAGGCTATCGCGCGACATCTTTGCGGGGTCTTTGGTGGCCGTCGTAAAAGGCGAATGGAAGGGATACACAGGTAAAGTCGTTGGTACGCGGTACACGATGGGAGGCTCCGGTTTAGTATTAGACGTGGAGATTGATCGAACGTATCAACACACCCACGTCCAGCTCCCGGTTGAACATGTCGTCGACTACAAGTACGTGCGATCGATTCCAAAGCGGGCTCTCGCTGAACGAGTATAAACAGAACTCGCATCGATCTGTATAACCTCAAGAGCATGAGTCACGACGACAAGCAGAAAGCTGAGAAAGCACAGGCTAGGAAAGAAGCACTACGATGGGATCCTGACCCCGATTCCTTCTGTGTTCGTAATGGTATACCCTCGCTACCCGAAAACGAGTGGCCTCCCATGTACCCAGAGCTGCGGATGGCTCTCAGCAATCCAACCGCATGCATGCCGCGTCCCACGCAGCCTAATATCCCGAACAGATTCCCCGAGAGAAACGAGGTCGAACGCGCAATCTCACCATCACGACCCCCTCCAAACGCTCGCGAACAGATGGCACCATTTTTACCGAGAGGTAAACGCAAGCAACCGCGTACCGCGATACCAGACAGTTGGTTGAAGGACCCCAGATTATTGGGGAGACGACTGGACGTGAAGCTCCACAACACTAAAGGCGGACACGGACTGGAACCGTGGAGAAACGGGTTCTATGAGGGTCGAACGGCGTTCATGGTCTGCGAGGAGCCGTGGCCTTGCAAGAACCCGCCGATTCGGGTAGGAGTAGGCCACACATACTTCAAGGTCAACGTACAATACCTTGTCCCGATCACAACCACCGAACGCGACGACGGTGACAGTGCTCACGCAGCTCGGCCGATTCTGGCAACGTCAGGCGCTATCGTCATCGTAACGGGACCCGACCTCGACGGGGACAACCAATACGTTGGAGAGATAGCGACAGTGCAAACCGGCGATGGCGAAACGGCTAATCTCATTACGGACCGCGGGCTGGAGATTCGGGTGGCTCGCACCAGCATATGTCGGTCCAGCCGTTCAGACGTATACTAACTGTGGGGGGTCGATGTCACATTCGTAGAACAAATGCGCTCTCAGTGCTTGTAAACGTTTCTATCGCATAGAAATGTGTGGTTTACTTTGCATCAAGGATTACACACTACGCTACTACATGCTCGGTATATGTTAAGCAACCATACGAGGTCTGTCGGAACATTCGTAAGCGCACGCGGTTCAGTGATAGACAGGTCGCACACCTGTGTCATAAGTTGCTGTAATGACGGGCAGATCACCCGACACAGACTCGACCAGATTTACTTCACACCGCCATTCACCTAGAATCCACCCAACGGATTCCTTGTGGTGGTGCTGTGCGTCATCGGCACCCGCTACAGGGAAAGACGATGGAAAGCGTATGAGAAGGCAACCGTCGTCCTGAGATGTGCGGTATGTGCTCGGACATGCAGGATGCCGCGCGCAGAGGTGAGGCTTCGTCCAAGACGGGCTAAATTTCAAACCTTTCGCGACCAGGAACCGGAGTAGGCTTGAGGCAAACATTTTGTTTCGTTCAGTATCGAGGAACAGCCGTTTTGGTGAAGACAGGAAAATTCCTGCAGACGTCGCCGTCGGGTATCCGTGCCAAATACCGTTGAGGGTCCATGCCGCGAAATGGGCGGTTGTTGGGCTTTGAGCAATAGCTCGCATAGGGTTGAGCGATACCGCTTCATAGACATAAATGCGCCTATCCACGAGTTTGGGACTGCTAATACACCACCCTGCTCTGATGAGATTTCGATTGCCCGGGGCTACCGGACTGGCGAGAGCGCAGGGGTCACAGTTCGCCAGGAACCTCAACAGCTCTGTCGCTAGACCTCGTGGGCAAAATATGTCGAGTGTCGGAGGGGCCGGAATTGTCCCCGCAAATAGTATGTTGGACACGAATGTTCCGCCGACAATGCAGCCCGTAGCAGCCTGCATAAATCGCAGGTATGTCACTAGCAAATTGAATGGTGCAAGAGCGCGGGCGCAGTCCGACAGCAGACTCGAGCGGATTACGTGCTGCAGGTGTCGGCAGGTCCCAGAAACCGTAACGCGAGCCTTGGCCGGTAAAAACGACACGATCTCGAACATTATTTCGAGTGGCAAAGTCGCCAATGCGCAGGTCATAGCACCTGTACAATGAGCGATGAATAAAAACAGCTTCAGAAAATATAAGAAAACGCTGCTCACAATTTGTAGCGCTCCGACTCTGGTAGGCGGTTTGCAAGGCGATGAACCCCGTCACCCGGGCGAATTCGGTGGGTGAACCGGCCAAACGAAGTAATTCAAGCGGTGTGCGGTGCGAGAGCGAGATAACCCAGCTTTCCGGAGACGCACCGTTGGGCAACGTCGAAACGAAATGCTGCCATTCCGGCGGATCCGGTACTGGACTTATCATATTGAGCAAGCAGCCTGCAGACCGTATTTATTAGATCCAGGTACCCAAGGCACCTTGGAGACGCGCAAGTACTGACGCGTAGATGTCCAAGGGCATCGGTTGGTAAACAATACGCCGCACTACACGCGTACCCTCGCGTACCTCGGCACACCTCGTGAGACTTATACTTCCATATATGATTATGGTAAAACAAGCGCGTCGTGGGAACATCGGCCATATGCCGAGAGGGACGGCAACGACATGTGTGGTTGTGTTGAATTTTAAGCTGTTTGCCACATGATTATGTAAACGCCACCTCGCTAACTTTGGCTCCAACAAAGAGTGTGGCAATCCGTAGGGCCCAGTCATGCCGTCTTCATTCTCCGTTGAAATTGTTGATTTATTTCTCTCTTTCTTGCATTCCACTCCACTGATGCACGGAAACGGTGAAAAAAACTATGTCGATAAATCTACGGCTGTTACTGTGGGCCGTTGCGGGCTCGTGTGCCGATCTTGGGTTTCCTCGAGTCGCCGGGTCCTATTCTACCGTGTCGAACTCCACGAGTCAGTGGGCCGCAAGCGCTTTACAGACGTGCTGGAAAACCACGACTATGTTACTTTTTGGCCGTTCGTCCGCGAACTCGTGTTTGCAACCAGCATTTTCGAAGGTTCGTGGATTGCGATGGTCCTACCAAGGATTTTGGAGTCTTTCCCACCATCACTATACCTGCTGCGCTTTGACATTGGATCCGAGCGAACCTTCGACCACAGCCTTCCGTGTACCAATTTATTGGGCATCACTCACCTGGAAATCTGCAATGTGACTGCATTCACCCACCGTGAAGTTTTCCACTGTATTGCATCATTTCCGGTGTACAGGCCCTGAAGCTGTGGGTGTCCACATGGAGGGAAACAGCCTCTTCCATGACCCTCCCCTCCTCCCAAAACCCTGCAGTCTTTGGACCTAAATTTCCCTGACTTTGAACCGATCCTCAGTTGGATCAACCGAGGAGGAGTCCCCGTCTCATCATTGGCCCTGTACTTCGATGTACCCCTGGACGAAAATGACGAGCCCGATTACGAAGGCAACCTCGATTACGCAGCAGAGTACATCGAGAGCCTCGGCACTTCCCTCGAGAGGTTGAGCCTGCGCTTTGATGCCGCATGGCGCGTCGGTGCGTCTACCAGATTGTAAATACGAAGCCGCGTTCATGTTAAACAGAGGGATTTCCCAACAAATTCCTGCGAGCGAACACAGAGCTGAAAGAGCTAACCCTCGCAGCCGGTTGCGCAAGCATGGTCGTCCTGTTGTGTACCATGGAGGGACTGTCCACACTGAAATCGCTCACGGTGGAGCTGTATCCAGCACACCGGCCTATTACACCCCGGTGGCCATAGCATTACACGCGATGCTGTCGCGTTTCGTGGCCGTTGAGCGGGTCGAACTCGTACATGCGGACGATGAAGGTATTTATGAGGACCTAGGGTCTCAGCCTCCGTGGGAGTGGTTACCACTGCCCGAATTCCCTGAGCGGCGCTTGGTCGTTGTAAAAACGGTCGCAATCGACATCCATTCCGGTTGGGATGGTCCATACCACACTACCCGTTGGGATATTCCATACCACACCAATAACGACGACCCATTGGAGGAGGATGATGTTCAAGCCACGCATGGCGCGACACTGGTTGATGGACGTTTCGAGTAGTTACGATACATACAGATTCATTCAGAGGAAACCCCGTATGGGCAGATTTGTAGCTTGTTTCCTATTTTTTCTTTTAAGACAGTAAATACTATGTTTTACGTTAGGCTGCCTCAAAAGATCAGAAGACTTGGCATCGTCGTTTGCCTCGATGACACAACGGCCTTCAAGTTTTGGGTTTTATACCCATTCCGTACATTGGGACGCACCTTCATCGTTCTAAACGCGGGGTTACGAATACCGGTCTGGCAAGAAAATGTTTCAAGAGGGACAAAAACATAGTGCGGAACATAAATCGCAAAGGTATGGAGGGCAGCGGGACAGATACGGCCAGCGAAACATAAGTAAATGCACAATCTCTAAGCAAAAAATAGGTAGGGCGACGGGATCATACAAAACTACGAAACACCGCAGGCACTCGGAAGTTACAAACTCCGAGTTGGTCTCCGCTAATCCATTTAAAATGACGGCCATGGACGAATGTTAAACAGGTGGTAGCTCGAACACAGAACGTTGCATGTAAGATATCCAGGCGAGATCTCCAAGAGGCGTCAGTGACTCCGATCGTGAGCAAACAGTGAAACAAATACCTGTGTCGTGTGTTGCGGAAACCACAGGCGCTCCGGTATTCTCGCTACCTTCACAACACCAATCACCCAAAATCCAAGCCACTGCTGTCGGACGTCGCCACAACTCCTCGCTGCCGTGCGCCATCGCAGGTACATCAGCGAACGGGATCGTCAAGCACCCTTTGTCGTGAGTGGTCCGATATGTTGAGGGACACCAGATGGAGATTCCGCAGCGATGCGGTGCTGGCCAGCCAGGAGAGAATTTTAAGCCTTTGCAGGTCAACAGCTTCAGCAACCTGCCGAGGAAGATCCTGTTCTGAACGGTCACGGCTGGCAGTCTCCGTGGGGACGACATGAAGAGGCGCGACAACAACAAGGTGGGATACGCATGCCATAAACCTTCGAGGGACCAAGCACCGAAATGGACAGTAGTGGGGCCTGAAACGATTGTCCGCATGGGATCCGTCGATGTCGCCTCATAGAGCAGGATGCGCCTCCGCAAATTAGCGAGCCTAAGGGACCAGCCACCTCGGATCAATCGACGAGGATTGGCAATCATCGAACCGACTTCGCAGTTGGGCAAACATTGCATCAAGAAGTCTTGGCACATTCGGCCATTCCAACGGGAAACATGATGTCGAGGGACAGTGGCAGGGGAACGAGCGAGGGTTCGAGTACGTGGGCTATGAATGAACCTGTCACGATACAACCAGTAGCACACTGCAAGAAGCGCAACTGCAGTAGCGAAAGGGAAAATGATCGCACACCGTAGCGATACGGATTTCGAATGGCTCGAGACTAGGGCGCGGTATGGCGAGGATGTGGCAGCGAGCAAAACCCGTGATCGGATATCAAGCAATGAAGCAATTATAAAGAGCAGTTCAACTGGAAGCTTCGCGAGCGACACAGAGAACGATCGACAGCAGCTGAGTCAATCACGTCAGCGCGCCGAAAAGCGAAGACGTTACTACTCATGGTTCAAATTGCTGCTTCTATGCGAAGTAAACACCTCTTGAGCGGCTACAAATGCCATCACGTGCGCGAAATCGGGCCGATGGAGTAGGGCCAAAGGTGTCTTCTGCGATAGGGCGACAGCCCAACTATCTGGCGACTGCCTGGGGGCAACGTCTTTACAAACGCCTCCCATTCGGGACACAATTTACAGTCATATATGCGTCGACCGAGGGGTCATTGAGAGGCCAGACCAGTAGGTTTTTAAACATCTCTGCACGTGACTTCGGCAGAAACGCGCAAGCGCCGATCAGCAGCGCCAAAATACAGGACCGATACTTACCTAGTATTGCGCATGCGGCTGATCACGGCTTGCCAGCCAGCGCGCCTCGGTTTCTGTGTGAAGGCGCTCCAGTCGCGCGAACTCGTCTCGGAATTCTTGGGCCATCCGTTTGAAAAGCTTCGCCGCCGGGAATGGCCGCAAAACACACAAGCTATCGAGCGAGGTCGCTCTAGATAGCATGACATAAACACTTTGCAAGCTTCGGCAGTCGCTGAGATCGACGTTCACGAGATTCATAGACCTCCCTTGTACCTTGTAATCCACGGACACATATGCGGGCAGGAGTGGAGCCTGCGAACGGGTTACAGAGTAGTTCACACCTTCGGGTGATTTGTAGACGAAGGTCGACGCCACGGGAAATATCGGAACCCATTTCGACTCCATACCGTGTGCACGCATGTCAGTCGCTTCAAGGGATATGAAAACGCACTTGATATAGCAATTGTCATCCTCGTCCATGTCATATAATATCTGTTCGACTAGTCCACGTGCGCCATTAACAACACTCGCTTGATTGCGATATTTTCCGTGATGACGACCTGCATGCCTATGCACAGGGGAGTTCACCAAGCGCATCGTTGGTTAGCCTCGATCTCAACTTCCAAGTCGCTTTTGCAAAGGTAAGTCGACCCTTTGACGCTTATAACGATTGATGGACTTATATGTGGCAAGGGTTTGTCCACGGTCTTTGGCGCATTGTTTTGCGAATCGCATGTTGATAAGATCACGAGAGACTTTGGTTGCAACTATGACAGGGGCGTCTGAAAAACGTCTTTGATCAGCCACAGAGAGTCGATGGAATAGCCTGCCTTCCAATGTAACGAAGTCGGATACACCGTAGTTTTCGCCATTGCCAAGCTGCTTTGGCGTCATAGAACCACGACCGTCCCACGCGATGCCTTCACGAACGCGAGCTAGGAGATTGATGAACCGAGGGTCGGTTTGTGCCCTCCAGTTCTTGCGTAAGATCACGACGTCCCATACCATTCGCCACAAGTAAGCCCCTATAAGTGCAGATTGACCTCCGACGGTCATAACGTATGAGGTAAGATGTGAGACACCAGTTCATGGCTGAAGAAGGAGAGCGCCTTGACCGGCTTCAGTTGACCAAGATCTCCAAAGAAAACGACATTTATATTGCCGAATGCGACTTCGGATCCTCTGGTCACCCAAACGCGGGCCTGCATGATTCGGTGGCAAATCTGGGCGAGCAAACGAGCCGATATCATGGAAACTTCATCAAGAATTAGGTACTTCACTGATCGCCACAGATCCTCAAGAGCTTCAGCTTGGTTCTTCATTTTGAAGTCGGACTGAGGCAAGAAAGTAAGGGCGTGAATGGTATAGCCGTTGATGAGTACTGCTGCGCAGCCTGTGGGAGCGCTGAGCAGAAGTTGTTCTGAGTACCCGCACTTCTTGAAGAGCTCGACCACCGCATGTATCATGTAGCTCTTGCCAGAGCCGCCGACACCGGCGACGTACATGAGCAATTGCTCATCAGATCCAGAAATGAAATGCTCCCCAATCATGCGAACAGCTCTCTCTTGTTCCACATTACCGCGAATGTTCATCTCCGTGATAATGTTCTCTAGGATCGATGAAGCTTCGGTCGATGTAACATGGCGAGGTTCAATATGGTGAACATTGACGTCATGTCCTGGAAGCAGAGTACTCAGCCCAGCAGATGGGTCAATATCCGGAGGTAAAACGCGCGATCTCTTCGACGGACCGGGCCTGTCATCCAGGTCGCTAGAAGCAGGCCGTTTGTTTGGTCTCCTGTCTTTCTTGAGCAATGCCATAAGAGCAGCCTGTGCATTTAACGTTGCCTGATCAGCTGGGGACGTGCGGGAAACCATGGCATGCTCGCGGCCGATCGAGGAACGTTCTGGACTGTCACACCACAGTCCGAGATTGTCCAACAGCGACGCGAGTTCGTGCTCCTGAACGGTGGTGCGGTCCAATCTGGTCCGTTCCTGTTGAGTATCATCAACGTTATCCTCATCATCCAATAGCGCGTCATTGTCAAGGGTGTTACCCAACGAGACTATATCGCCACCCACTCCCTCTACATTAGCCCCCCAAGAATATTATCGGCTTTACGCTGTCGACTATGGTCGTCACGCGCATCCTGACACTCATTTTCAACATTCATATTGCGCATGATGCGCTTCGCGTCAGCAGAGAAATCGAACCGTTCGAAAGCGTCTTTCCATGACTGAGCAGGTCCTTTAAGGTCTGACGGTACACGCCAGGGTTTGAACAGAATCAGCATGGCATGACACCATCTTTTGTACTCGGATGGACTGCGATCCGCACGGGGAATAGTTGGGCCCAGCAGCACCGGGACGACAGCAGATCTAGCACGAAGCATGTGAGTGTCGATCTGGGGGTGTTTGCCAGTAAACAGGCCACGCGTAAAAGCAGCTCGACCGCTCTTATGTTTGATCCTGCTGCCAGATGCGAGCTGAGGTTCAGGAGCTCTTGTGAGGCGATCGTCTTCGCTTCTGCTCGTAATTTTAGTGGTCGCGGCAGCAAACGTCCACAGGTTAAGTTGGTCGAACTCCGTATCGGTTGATCTAAAGCGATAATCCGTGACATCATTACCCGCGTTGATATCATCCGGGCCGTCGAAAGTGACTACAACCTCAGGCTCGGACAAAAGGTCGAGTGGAGTTTCGTAGTCATCGTCGTCCTGCTCGGAAAAGTCATGTTCTGGCTCGAGAACTGGAGGTAAAGAGGTTTCCCATTTACGAACTAGGCGGTCGAAATCGCCCCAATGCAGAACTCGAAAGGTGTGGCTTTTGTAATGATCCCCGCCGCCCACCAAGTAACTCATGACCTGCTGGTGGGAGAGTTCTTGTCTGGCCATAATCGACATCACAGTCTTGGTGAACAGGCTCTGGTCCACTTCCAAGTCTGTGGGTTTTTCTGGATAGTCTTTGAACTTCTCCTCGTTCCGCTTCAACGCGTATTCCAGAGCAGACAAACCAACGTGCGCAGGCAGCGTGGATTTCGTGATGTAGTCCGTGATGTAGAAAACCAATGCTTTTGCACCTTCGCCGGATCCAATGTACTTTATATCCATGTTGCACCTCAACAAGAACAGCACAAAGTCGTTGAAATTGTTAATGCGCGGATGGAGCCGACGAAGCAAGATGGACTCAGTCTCCGGATCGAGCTCGGTTAAAAGCCGCGTCTCGCCTGAAATGCGCATGCGGCAGGTGGAATCATCGCGGGATTGACCAGGTTTCAAATGTTTCCAACAGGTAGCATTGTGGACATGCCAATTGCACTCGACCGCCAAAGCCTCCACGGTTTCGCGAAAAGCGGCTTGGAACCGATGCTCTTCCTCTGGGCTGTTATCCGAGGGTGCAACAGGCGAGGGCTTAAGTCGGGGATCAATAACTCCGGGTGCAGGTTTTGGAGGCAATGTGTCAGCCTCGCACGTTTCATGCCTCACATCAGTCATGCCCGGTAGCTCGCAAGATATGATCGATTCGAGCCAACTAAAGACAGAGGTTTTGAATGCGTCGTCTCCAGCCATACGGTCTCGTAGCTGTTGAGGGCTGGGATTGCCCGCAATCCACACAAGCATATGACAATGCAAAGTGCCTCGTCCTTGAGCCTCCACCATTCCGTAATAAGCAGTACAATGGCCGAAAAGGCCGATTTCAATTTTGCTTCCAGGAGGTCTGAACTTCAGGACGCCCTTGATGAACGCCGTCATCACGTGATCGAAGTATTGCACGGCAACTGCGGGAT
Source organism: Mycena leptocephala (assembly GCA_029378395.1). NCBI lineage: Eukaryota > Fungi > Basidiomycota > Agaricomycetes > Agaricales > Mycenaceae > Mycena > Mycena leptocephala. Next base: position 33,496 of record JARJLF010002216.1, read on the forward strand.
GGCGGGCGGGCGACATACCGCGAGTGCTCAAAGCGCGTCATTGAAGACCATGTTTCAAAATCCAGACCGCCTAATGCACCCAACAAAGGATCGACTATATCGGCGGGATTGAGCGTAAGAAATAGAGCAGGAGTCGACATGTTCCGAATAAGGGCTCTGATTTCATTGCGACGACACTGCTTATATCCTGAACTACCCCTAAGATCCTTTGCTATAAGGCGCAACTTCTTCAGTACCCGCAACGCTCGTTTTTCTTGATTATTGGAAGCCATAGCATGGGGATTGGACTGCCACTTCTTGATCAAGTCATTGAGGGCTGGAGCAATCTCTTTAACCTCAGCCGCAATAGTCGCTTGAGAGGCGACGCTAGTTCGAAAAGCGATGTGCCAATTGACCTCCTTCTTTTGGATGATGTTCCAACAAACGTACGCAAAATTAGGGTCATCTTGGAAGCGACAGTCGTGCTGGAGTAACAGGTTACGGACGTGGCGTTCGAAGGAAATACGCTGTGAATTGGGTCGTAAGGGTTCATAGAAACCGCCGATGCCCCAAGGATCGAGGTGAGGAAACGCATAAGTTAGCATGCCATAATCGTTCTCCGAAATAAAAGAGGAACCAGACTGCATATTAATAAATTTCTTGTGGTCCAGACACCACGCGAGCGCGGACGCTTTCATAACGGTGTATGCCTGAGGAGTGCGCTCACCCGCAGTGTAACTGACAGCCTCCATCACAATTCCCTGGGGATCGTCTTCAAACTCACTCAAAGGCCTGAACCGCTCAGCGCGAGCAGCATAAGTTGCGGATGACGAAGACTGGACAGTCGAGAGAGGCAAACACGATAGTTCAGCAGCACGAGGAACACTTGTATCACGTTTACAATTTGCAAAAGAAAACAAGTCGTCCATATTGGCTTGACTAAAACGGACCGATCGCTTGTACAAAGGATTTGACGTAAGGAGGAAATCGAGCAGTGTCTTAATTCGACTTTTGCTAACGAGGATGGGATGCAACTTATGGACAGTAGCATCCGTAGGAACTGTATTGGCACTGACAAATAAGGCACACATTGCTTCCTGGATATCAGATCGATCAGGTGGTAACAACGGGTGAACACTTGCTATGTCTTGCGGCATAATAGCGACATTGCCTTGGTTGTACCGCTGCGATGTCGCGGGGTTGGATCCTTTCTGAGGTGACCCGTCTTTATTGCTATAGAGATGGGTAATACGCGTTGTACGACTGTGAGAAATGAGCATCAGATCGAACATGGATGCAGCACGCAAGGCCACGCTGATGTCAAGTGGAAGTTCATCAAAAGCGTAATACTGGAAGTTTGCCCATGAATCGAGCGGTTGTTTACCGTCACGAAGCGATGTATGGCAAGAGGTACAGACGTCAAGAGGACCGAGACACTCGGTGGTATGCATCGCGCGATGGTAGAGTATGGCACCCTCGTACGCAGAGATATTATAGGTAGAAGGCAAGACATGTGAAGGAAGACACGGATTTCGGAGCAATTGCAGGTCGATAGTGCGCGGATCTATGGTGTCTATGACGGTACGGTCCTTTTTTTGGCCACAAACGGCACACGCAAGGGGTAGCCACTTCTCAGGGGTATTCACAGCCTGCCATTGGCGCACGATGGCGAATTTATCAGACATCAATACCGAGGGAGGGAACGGAAGTGTGTGAGGGACTGACTGGACCATTCGAACGCCAACGCGCACATCCTCTGTATCGACGGCGAGCTGTGAGTTCGCTACGCGATGTGCGAGGGCGTCGCGCCTCCGTTGATCCTCTCGGCGTGGTGCACTCAAATTACCGCGAGAAACAGTGCTACGGTGACATCCATGCGGGTCCAAGTGACATCCAGTATAAGCATTACGTCGTACTGCGGGCAGGAGGCTAAAGACTAGGACACTTCGGTATCCAAGGCAATTTGAGGAGCATACATGGTCAATCAGCACACGTTGATTCACGGATTTCGAAGATGAAGGTTGTCCCAACAGGCCGTGGCATTGGCCAATGAGTACCAAATCGGAAGACTTTAAATAATGATATAAGGCTACGAAGCTGGAAACATCTGCGCAGGTGCAAGCAGTGTACTTAGAGCGCAGGTGAAAATCGGCAACATGCATATTGGGCAGGTACTCTTCGTTAGAACATAGAACAAAGCGGTAGGACAAGGACAGCTTTTGACAGCTTATATAGGAGAGGTGTAGCTGTACCTTTAATGCAATGTACCCAGCCCTGGCAGGGGGGTACATTGGATTATGGGCACGCCGCTACCGCACAGCCGTGATGTGTCTTTAATGCAATGTCTGCCCTATATCACTCCTTTTGGATATACCTCCGGAAAGCGCAGGAAACCTCAATATCCTTGTTGTTTCTTGTTTATCTGCCAGCCTATTCCAGCGTATTCTGCGCACATATTCCCCCATTAATAATAAATACCGTTGCGCGCTCAAATTGGATGTTAGCCGAGGCTTTCACAGCCACAAAGTGTCGGCTTGTCGGCTTGGCACGTTCATTGTTGTCCCTTGTTTGTTTCAGACCTCTTCGTCGTGCTCCTCCTCCATGCATCACTCCTGCCCACTTCAGCGTTCTCTAGCACGGTAAGTGCACCTCCATCCCTCAATTTCCCCTCTTCACCTCTCCTCTCCTCCAGTCCCATTCTTTTCGGCAACGGCAACCCCGCCAATGACGCCGCTGCTGCGCGCGTGCTATTTACTCGTGCACAACCCGCCCTGCCAGTATCAGACCGCTGAGGGTGTCGAGCATGGCCCCCGTCTTCCATCCAACACCGGCCCCGGCAACGGGCCCGCCGCTGACCGCGCGTCGGGCGCGATCATTCTTTATGTGCACAAGCCGGTCTGTCAATATCCGAGTGCCGAGGCTATCGAGCATGCCCTCTATATGCAAGGCTGGGGGATAGGACCCGGGAACCGCTCGCACCCATTTACATGGATCAAGACTCCTTTCCAGCTTCCACGTATGCTCAAGCGCCCCTCGACCTCCGCCGACTCCCGCCCTCTCAAGAAATACAAGCAACGTACGATACCCGTTCACCAAATCTCTCTTTTCTCTCCAACTCACCCACCCTTCAGAAAAGCAGCTCGCTATCTGTCTTTAGATACCTTGATCCTTATATGCGTCCCGCGTCATGTCATATTTACTCAGAAATATACACACTTAATGCGAGCAACCCAAAAATAATATTTTCTCAGGGCAGGACTGGGTTGAACAGTTGCTGCCCCTCCTCTACCTACACAGAAATTCAATGAAGCACAAGTCCAGAGTCTATAATCCATTATACGACTTGGCGTGACGATCGCGTACGTTTCCTTGGCAAGATCAGAATCAGATTGAGGATAATCTCCATTGAGACAAACACACCTTAGGGGCTCATTCTCCTTGTCGGAGGATGGCGCGTCGGGTCTCTTGCGCTTGCTGGCACGCGTCGCGGCGGCTTTCTTTTCGGGGGCTGCTTTTTCTTTGGCCGCCTTTTTGCCGCTGCATCACGGTGATCAATATGTGTCAAGGGTTGAGGTAAGGTCGCGCACTCACTTTGCTTCTACTGCCTTTCTTGCCTCCCCCAACACCGCTGCCACGTCGTCAACCGCGAGACGCCAGTCCTCGAGCAGTTTCTCTGCTTCTGGTGCTGCCGCCGCTGCCTCCCCCACCACAGAAGCGCCCCGACGTACAATAACACCCCATTACGACCCGCCATCCTGCCTATCTCCTCCCACTCCTCCCTCGGTACCTCGTCTGCACGTCGCATCTCGCTGTCCCCATTTTTTCGACTTTCGGGCTGCACCACACCCCACCAATTCCACCACCGACCCGCGAATCTGTCCTTGGCCGTGCCTGGCCCGATCTCTGAGGCCAGCTCCATCCTCGACCCCCATTTGCGTCCATAACGCATAAATCTTTCCACCTCGCCCGGCCGGTCCTCTGCGGAATTTGGTACCGCAAGCAGGCCCTTGCTGGGGAAGTCCCATGCACGTTCTAGCGCGACCAGCTATAGCACGCAGCGCTCCCACCTCTCCCCACCCCACGACTTTCCTCGGGCAAATCCTGCGAACGCCTTCTGTAGCTCCTCGGGCCAGCGGTCTGTCTCCTGCTCTTCCCATACTCTATTCGCCGCTACTTCCTGCGCGCGCGGCTCATCTTCCCGTGCTGGCGGTGGGGGGGGCCTTGCCCCGCGATACGCTGCCTTAGGTTTGGGCCGAGGCACAGGCACGGCGGCAAGCGCTGCCGGGGAAGACGACGCCGCTGGTGCAGCGCTGCGTGCAGGGGAAGGCGACGCCGCTGGTGCAGCGCCGTGTAAAGGGGAAGACGCCGCTGGTGCAGCGCCGGGGGGAGGAGAAGACGCCGCTGGTGCAGCGCCGGGGGAGGAGAAGACGCCGGTGGTGCAGCGTCGCGTGCAGGGGAAGGGGACGCCGATGGTGCAGACGACGCGGACTTGTCGCCTGCAGGGGAAGACGACGGGGACTTGTCGCCCAGCGCCTCCTCCTCGTCGTCCTCGCGGTTCGTAAGGTTCAGGGGAGGTAGATTATCCCCCCCGTTTCTCTCGGGATCGGGCCCAAAGAATTCCGCCCCCCCATCACCAAACACGCTGCCGAGTCCCCCAAATCCGCCGCCAAAGTCGAAGTTAAAGTTGTCGCCTATCCCCGCGTGAAGTCCGTCGCCCATCCCTGCCTCAGGTCCGAAGTCCATGCTAATCAGGCCGTCGAAGGCAGGATCCAGCGGGTCATACCGCAGCGAGTCTCTGAGTGGCCTCAATGGCGGCAGCGACCCGCTCTCCGGCTGCGACCACTGCGGCATCTGCGGGACGAGGACAAGGGAGGCGTGGGCGAATCGGACGAAGACGAAGAGCTCGGCGTCTCGTTGGCGGACGTGGAGGTCGGTGTCTCGGAGGAGGACGACGGTGTCTCGTTGGAGGACGAAGAAGCCGGCGCCTCGTCTTGTCCCTCCATTCCCATTCCATTCAAGCCTCTTGCTCGCAATCCGCCTCAGCTAGGTCACATTCCATGTTTAGTTTCCAATCGTCCAGCAATATATCGCTCTTACTGAAACAATGGTGTGAAAACTCAATGAAGCTCCGCTGCGTGGCATCGAAGCCCGCACGATCGTAATCTGCCCATATTCTGGGCACCAGTCCGTTCGATTTCCCTGCGTGTATGCTAAACACACTCAGATGCAGCCCGCATATAGATATTGGCAAGCCTACCTTCGGACCTCAATCCTTCCTCCTCGATCAGGTACCGGTCCACACAGCAAGATAACCACGTTCATTCCAAAGCGCTCGTGGGCGGAGTCGGCGAACGGCTGCAGGTAATACCCTGCGTTGTTCAATGCGCTGTTTCATCTCAGTATCCGCGTAGGTTATTCATTGAATGGATCACATACACGCTATACTCTTCTGGTGTCGTAGGTGTCTCTGTAGAGACCGCGCTTGAATACGCGTCCATCGCAAGCTGATGCTCTGCCTCCCCGCCGCAAGTACCTCCGCTTTAAATTCATCGTTCTCGGCCTCCCAGCACTCTCTTGTCACCTTGTTCCGCAAGGTAACAATGGCTGGCGGGTTGGGCAGGCGCTGCACTGCCGCCCAACGCCGACCAAACGCGGCTTGATACGTTCTCGTAGAACCGGTGGGAATAGTATGAAGTGTACGCGTTTTGACAGGCTGGGGGGGGTCGAGCTCGGGCTTGTCGAAGATGGTCCGAAAGGAAACTTATTTGCCTTTTTTTTCTCGACAGAGCCGCCGTACTGGCCGTCATACCATACACCAATTTTCTGGTGAGTTCGTTAGTCGCTTGAAATTCCATTGCTAGCTTTGCTCACGCTGCGCAATTTTGCGTAGTACTCCGCCCTCTCTTCGCCCTCCTCCTGCGTCAAGTTGTTCACGTCCTCGTCGAGGTCCACATCGTCGGCAACATCCTGGCCCTCCTCCAAATCACCCTCCAAGGTGTGTTATAACCATATTTGTCAAGGTACTTCTGGGCGATACGACTGTAGAATGGGCCTGTCTCCTTAAGTTCCACGGCAGCGAGGTACTGTTCCTTGAATCCTCGAAGAATGTCAGCTTGGTGCCGTGCACCCAGCCGATCTTGCCAGGTTTGATGGGTGCCAGTCCAGGCGGGCGCGTCTTCGTGCAGCAGCTCCTTGGCGACCCATATTCAGAGGAGTTTTAGTTAGGAGTCGGTAACACGTGAGTATCCAGTCACACGCTCGAGCATCAAATATTAAACAAATCAAGAGTGTATATCATCAGCGCGGTGGAAACAGACAAGGTTATAGTACTTTGAACAAACTCGCGAGAACGACAATAGACGTTTAACGACAGCAATCCCAGTCCGAAATCTTAAGTATCCGCTCTGCCTCCTCTCCATCCTCCAAGGCGAGAGTGACGCCTGCTGAAAGCTCCGAGTTACAAGCATGTCGGGCTCCTCCCCCTGGCGCTGCATTTCTAGATAACGCTGCTCACTTCGGGCCCTATGAAATTGAAAATCAGCTCGCATCCGTTACAAGACAAACAGAGCCACCCACGCGCTACTCGAGATGATGCCGCCCCCACGTATAGCAAAATTCACGTACTTCTCGTCCTCAAGCTGCGCCGCTCCCCCCCTTGCTCGGGCTGGGTGGTGGGGAACGGATGGGACTGCAATAACGCTTCCTGAATCAGAGTGACATCAAGTAAAATCAAGGAAACGTCTGCGGAAGCTCACAAATCAGCGAGTACCTGTGCGCGGTCCTCGCTGGGTCCCGCGACTGCGTTGGGGGGGGTGGATGCTGCCTTCGCGTTTGATGGGTGACACACCCTTGACCCTTGATTTCCGTGGCGAAGTATTAACAAAAGCGGCCGCACTGGCGCTTGGGATCCTCCCAAAAGCCGGGTCGATAGGGTGGGGGTGGATCCCCAGAACGCATAACCCCTGCCAGGCTTCGATACACTCCGCAAGGGAGTGATAGCCACGAACGGCGCTATCTGGGAACCCCGTCAGGCTGGCTTGCGCCTCGAGCCTGCCCATCGTGTCAGCATCCTTCTGCTACTCCTATTAACAAGTGCAGACTCACCAGCTGTCAAAAATTCCGACCCTATGTCCTTGGGACCAGATAGAAAGAATATCCGCCCGCTCTTCGTTCTTGCAACATACGCTTGGGGTCTCCATAATACGGCGGTAGACAGTAATACCGGGAGTCCTTCCCTTTCTCGCGGTTGTCCATCACCAGATCTTCAATCGCCAGGTTGGTGCGGGGGAGTTTTGGGGCGACGGACGACATGGTGGCGAAGAGGTCGAAGGATCAGATTGGGCACACGTGAATCATTTCTGGATTCAGCCAGTTTTCGCCCATCTGCTTTGCACCCAGAATGCCTGTCCGCATGCCAGCTCCCGGTCCCGTCGTCCAACGCGAGTCTGCCCCAGGTAATATTTGGGTAATATATATATATATATTTGCAATTTACAATAACCATTGCCCAGAGCAGCAACACCAATCTGAGTGCAGAGCTATACGGGACGCTTGGCGCACACCGATCGTAGTCTCGTCAAGACCTACGCAGATTTTCTCGCCGCGCGCGCCGTCATGGAGGGGCGCTTAGGTGTGATTTCTCTCAACAGCTGCGCTCTCATTTTTAACTCTTACAGCATCCTCGAAGGCCATCGCGAGCAAACGCACCGCGATCGCCCATCCATTTGAGTTTACCCGCTGGCTCCAGCAGCATGCAACCTCCACACAGCCCCCGGACCCGTTTGGAGACGCGCTGCACATCCCTGGGATGTGGCATCTCTACCGCAACAGTGACGGCACTTGGGGTCCCCTCGGAGGGATCATGGATGCAAGCCGCTGGATTACCAGCCTCCCCCGCACACCTCCACCCTCGCGCCGTGCTTCTCAGCGGCCGTGGGGTTTTGCCGGTTGGCCAGGCGCTCGCGACCCTAACTGGGATGGTGTTCCCGTCCCTAAAACTCCCGGCAAGGCAAAGCGCCGGCGTCGGCGCCTGCGAGAGATGCGGGCAGGCTAGGGTGTCCGCTGAGCAGGATCATCCTGCGACCTTGTTTGCGGCGGGGAATCCACAGTGGCCGCCTGCTCCACAGTGGGAGGTGTCGTACGAAACGGAAGTAGCGCCCCTTTCAGAGGCTGAGGCTAGAGCGGTCGGATGGGGTACAGGAGGGGGTGGTATGCGTGGCGCTATCGTAGTCGTTTGTGAACACGAATGATTTCAAACTGAATTTTTTTTTTGGCAGTGGAAGAATACAAGAAACGTCCAAAAAAATAATACTAGTACTCATCGTCACTCTCATCCTCCTCTGAGGATGCTTGTTCAGGATCTGACCAATATTGTTGTGTCGCCGGCCGCAATTTCGTCTCCTTGCCGGACTCGAGATTTCTCTTGCGCGCAGCCATCCTGGCACGATGGGCAATCTGTTCCCGGTACCTTATTTTTTTGGAATCAGCGACATCGCCGATGCGTCACGCGGCCTCGAGACGTACCTTTCTCGATATTTCCTTTGAGCCTCACGGTGCTTTGCCGCTGCTCCTCCGTCTGAGTCGCGCGGAGTCGCGCCATCCGCTTCCGGGTTTTTTGCGACACACCTCGAGGTTGCTGAGCTGTAGGTAAGTATAATCCCGTCGTAAGGAGTCAAAACGTACGTGCGGCGATATTTTCGATATGTCGCGATGCACCGCAGGTGACGCTCCTCGTCGTCGCCGCACCTCTGCAACGCAGAAGCCGGCATTGATGTCGTGGTGCGATGCCAAGAGTACTGATCAATCCCAATCCGGTGAGCGCTTGACACCGGATCGAGTGGACGCCTATCGCAATCTCTCGAGCGCCTTCTGTATCAGGCCTAATTAGCTTATGTAAGGTGGGCGCTCTGCCACTTTTTTGAACTTACCACGCGAAGTAGCGTTCCCCAGAGGTCCAGAGAGTGCGCGATGTGTTTAGACAGTACTTCTGCACTCGGATTTGAAGTCAATAGAAAAGATTTATCTGGAAGGTCTAAATCCATTGGAGCCCGCACATTGCAGGGTACCTCCAACGTATATCGACTACGTCGTCCCTCTTCTTCCTTCGGGCTCATGTATTTTTTGTCCTAAAGTCGCTTATGGTCTAAGAGAACAAGAAAAAATCGGTTCCGGGAGCCAGCTGCTCTGGATGATTTATGTGCAAGGATTTTGTATAGAAAAGACTAACCTGTGAGTGCTCCACTCTATTAATGAGTGCGCCACTCGATAGACTTACAGAGTGCTATGATCTGTCGCAGGCCCGATTTTGGCTCTAACGGGTGGAAGCTTGTTTAATGCGTCTCTCGGGTGCGTTCTCAGTATGGAGGTCCTTTAAATTGAATGATAATGAGCTCGGTATTACTCAATGTGCACCACTTTTTGACAATATATAGTGCGTCGTGCTCGGCCCGTGTCGAACAGGTAGGAAGTCTGGACCGGCAAATAAGGCGGCTTTTCAGTGGGGTAAGAACCTGCTCGCTCGTTTTTTGGCAGTTGGTCGCGCGCAAGAAGGAGGGGATGACAAAAACACTGAGGAGAATCAGCGAAACATTAGACTACAAAAGATCATACAGCCTGCGTGTGATTCTTTACAGGGCAAACTCATCAGCCAGAATGAGGAGGGATTTGAGGCGTACAAATGGATGAGATATAACGTGGCCAAACGGGTCAGTCGCGACAATGCAGTGGAAGTGAAAGATCAAATTTGCCGATGACATCAGCTTGAGTCCATATTTGGACACGCGGCGATCAGATTCCCTTGCTTCACTACACTCTCTACTCCGCCAAAATATGGCACATCTCAGCGACACTCAGAACGACGCCCAGGATGGGGACCACATGGATGGAGGTGCGTCGATTGCTCTCTGGATTTCGGTGACCGTTGACAGTCTCCAATCAGATACTGGCCTGACGACGTTGTGGTTCGCCGATGGAATGCAAGCACGACTCCAACTCCAGGTCGGTGCTCGCAGGGTCCAACTCGAGCATGCCGTCTGCCGCCACCGCAAGGAAATCAGGGGGTTATGTGCGTTGCACCGCTCGGCGGCCGAGATAGCCAGGTGTCAGCGCGCGCTGCGTGCGGCCGTTGTGATGTACAAGCAGTGCGCAAATTTTTCTGGTGTGAGGCACCTGAATGAACTGAATGCGATGTTCTTTTCAGGTTCTTGGAAAACTCTGAATCTTGAGGTGTTCCGGTCAAAACAAACTTGTGGAAACAGTGGCGGGTATCTTTGTATCCATACACGAATACTTATTAGTTCCTGTACCAGGTGCCCTCTATAGTATCCACTATCCTCCTCCTCTCAAAGCCTCAAAGGGACGCATGACCTCGGCAATCCCTTTTTACACGTGAGGTATACGCGTGATGTTTACTGGTCTCTTTCTCGCTATCACCCATGGGCGGTCTCGGAGGCTCGACTATCACTAACCCGTGGGTCCTCAAGGACAATGGGGACCTGATCCCCCGACAGTCAAAGACAATGGCGACCTTATCACCCCGCCCAGGCCCCACCTCGCATTCCCGGACCGGTATTGCACCTATCACTCCCTTCACCACATCAGTTAACGCGTTATTAGCCACAGTACCCTACAAAGGGATCATCCAAGGACCACCCTCGTCTATCGACCCAGCCTGCGACCGACTGCGCGCGTCCTCGTCCAGCGCAAGACGTTGAGCGCTGCCGCGCGGATCAACATCATCACCCCCCCTCGAAAGACGACCAGCGCTGGTCCCTCGCGCAATAAGATTGCTCGACGCTCCTTAACGGCGCCGCGGCATCAAAGAAGCGACGTGCTTCCACTCCTGATCCAAGCCGCACCCCCCCGCGCGGATACTGGCTGGGCTACCTGGGCGACAACCAGCGTCGCCGGTCGCAGTCATCGGCGGCGACCCACATTGTTTGCAGAAACCGGCAGGGACCCCGTTGCGAAGGAGCACGCGAAGCCGGATCACCAGTGCGAGATCTGCAAAAATGTGTCGTACGTCGTGCTTGAACGCGCATGTCTTTGTCCTGAGCTGACCACGCCTATAGACGTTGCTTTAACTGTGCGCGCATGTGGTTTGACAAGAAGAGGGAGTGCCCGCACTGCAAGCACCCATGAATTGAGTGGTGTGCAAGGCCAATTAACTGAGTCTGATTTATTTATTTTTCAACGCAATTCAATTTTTCCCCCCTGCGCATGAACATTATTTCCACCGTGAGCCGGAGTCAACTGAGAGAGAGTCGCAGTGGGGCAATTGTTAAGTGTCAGAGGCTCCCCAAATCGGATCCTGGGCGCGATACCAAGCGCGGATTTGCTGATGAAATCAGTAAAGGCAAGATCCACAAGTCACGTGCCCACCTGTCCCACGCGCTTGGTCAATCGCTGTCGCGCTAGCAGCTCCTCCACTGTCAAGAGACGGTCCTCGTCTTCTCGCGTCCCATCGAAATGAGTGTGCATGGGCGCGTATCCGAAGGTTTCGAAATAAAGACAAGTCATATGGGTAAAAAACGGGTCCTCGTTGGTTGTCGAGGGCGGTGAGATATGCGTTGAAATGGTGGCGCATGAATCGGATTTTGGCAGCATCATATATCATGGTGGTGCATGGAGAGAGGTATTCCAATTAATATTGAGACGAACATAACGCAAATATTAATGGGAGTGTTTTTGATCTGATCGCATATCAGCTGTTGAGTGTTGTTAGGTTCCAGGCTCTTTGCCCTCGACCTCCGCTCCATCCTCATCGCGTCAATTCTGGGAACCCCGGCCCCGATGTCGAGCCACAAGCGCAGGCAAGGCCCACCCCAACTTGTGGTCCACGGCACAGCATCCACTGTTTCTTCGCGCAGTAACGACCAGCGCAGGCAGCGCACGACAGTCGGTGTGGTGGCCCAGAACGCGGGTCCTTCGAAGGCAATATTGACCGAATACTGGGCGGAGGACCTCGCTGCCAACGCAGCGAGGCTCGGGACGACTTCACCTACCAGCTGGGTGACGATTCCCTTGAGTCCCAGCATGATGATCTGTTGGACGACGGGACAAGTTTTGACGACGGAATCACCGTGCTAATTAAGGAGCCCCGGTATGCTAACTCGGTACGTCTTTCTTAATTTTTGGCGTGAGGAATTTCACTGATCTTGAGAGTAGGACCGTCCTCTCAAGACGTGGTACCCCCACGAGGATGAATACCTCGCGGAACAGCTGCGTCGCGAAGGGCGGGGCCCGAAGCGCGTGCATTCACGCTGTGCAGGCGTCAGGTGTAATGATCCGCATCGTGCAGATACCAACCGCAAATGCCCGAATCGTGTTTGCACCGGCGAGGCAGAGTTCCGCTGCGCTGAGCAAGCATGCTTTGGGGAAGCTATGTATTGCGCGAAGTGTATCATTGTAGCTCACGCCCATCTCCCGACGCACTTTGTGGAGGTACGTTTGCTGGTGTGGTTTGCTTTGCGACGTGACTGACGGACCTTTTGATTTTAGAAGTGGAACGGCAAACATTTCGTGCAAGCGCACATGGCTACGGGATTTGGGGCTGCGGGTCCAGCTGGGGCACCCGCCAGGTGTGGTGTCCGTTTAGGTTCTCCGCGCAGCACGATTTCGTCCTCTACGACTTGAGCGGCGTGCATGAGCTCAATGTCGACTTCTGCGGCTGCATTCAGGACGAGGAGGAGGCAGAGACACGGCAGCCAGAGGGCTCTCCGCCCACGGCGGTGGAGCCGCGGATTCAGCTACTCCGCGCATGTTGGTGGCCCGCAACGGTTGCCATGCCCAATACGTGCGCGACATTCGCCGTGCTGCGGCTGTTTCAGGTGCTCAACTGCTTGGGGAAGGTCTCGGCCTATGATTTTTGCGAGGGCTTGAGATGTGCACAAATCATGATGGTCTGGACAAACCGCCGGTAAGTGCGTGTCCATCGATTGGTATGCGGGCACTCATGGCCGAGTAGGATCGACGAAAACCTTCAT
>JARJLF010002217.1:0-46392 GCA_029378395.1 Mycena leptocephala
GGACAAAAACAATGATCAAACCTGGACAGGAAGGATGTTAATCTCGGCGATTGAGACACTCTTGGGCTCTGCTCCGGCTTCAATAGCCTTTGCGAGTGCAAGCTTTTTAATACGCTCCAATACTTCGGGTAGTTTTTGTCCTTGCAGTATTTCAATGGTGTCGATGTCGCCCGAAACGTTCGCGATGGCAGCACCAACAGCGTTTGCTACACCATGGAAAGGCGGGATACTTCTCACAGTAAGCTCAAGTATGCCCGGGAGTTGCAGGAAGCAACATACACAATTTCCCCCACGCCCTGCAGCTCTGGAGCAACAATGATGCTACCGCCTCCGACTAGCAAGACTGTGCAGTCTTCTGGACTGGTTTTCATCTTGTCTATGACGTTCTAATAAAAAGTAGCGGTTGTTGAGTCTCGATTTGCCTTTAAACGGATTCCAACAAACCTCTAGCAATTTCTTTGTTACTTTCTTTGCTTGCGTGACAATTTCATCCGAAACGCATTCGACTTTCATCGCGTCACCGATACCTCCAACGCCAGAACGCACAGCGATGTCGGTGGCTGTCAAAACGTCGCCTCCGAAGACTTTCGCGTCGCGGGTCAACTAATGTGATAAGTGAGTATTGGATGGAAAGGCAGAGCAAGAAACGGCAAACATAATGGCCAACGGAATCTGGCCCAATAGTAATGCGGCCACTGCTTCCATCTACTCGAACTCTGGACCCGCCACCCAATCCAATAGAACTGACATCCGGCATCGAGAAACTGAGTCTACAATAAGCCGGTTAACAGAAAGATCTGTGGACAACTGACTTTGTTCTAACACCAGCAACTGGATGTTTTATCAGCTTGACATATTCAAAAATCTTCGTCATTACAAACCTTCAATGAACGCAGCCGCTTGCCTTGGAAATCCACTGGGAAGCAGAACACCTACATCCGTTGAAGTTCCACCAACGTCCACCACAATCATGCTCTTGGCCATTTCTTCCTTCTTTTTGAGATCGATTCCTGCCAAGAACGAGGCTCCTTCACGGCTGTTGAGTAGGAAGAAACATCACGAAAAATATGATTGGCAAACCGCGCATAGAGTTGGTGGCACCAGAAGAAAAGGTTCGGATGGGCAGCCTTGCAGCATCCGTCGCACTTGTGAGTGTCCCATCATTCTGGCATCGGGCAAAAAATCAGAACATCTCGAAAAGGGCAAAATTAATACAAACCTGGGTGAGATATAAAGGACACAGTAGTCCCAGCCGCTTCATGGCATTCTCGAAGCCACGGATGGTCCGTTTCGCAAATGCACCAATCGATGCGTTGAGAATGGATGCATTTTCACGCTCGATGAACCCCACTTGCGCAACTATGGTACGAAAGAAACTTGAGCTCGTTTTTTGTGTTTTAAAAGTAAATTGGCAGACCATCACGGGAACACACGATGTTGACATTCGGCCCAAGTTCTCGAAGAAGGATATCCCGGGCCAAGTATTCATTCTGTCCACTGACATCTAACGGAGAAACTGCGAAGGAAAATATCAGAAAGCTACCTACTTATCTGGAGCGGCAGTTAAATAACTAACAGATCCCGATGAGAACAATGTCCCGGAGACCTTTGGATTTAATTTGCTTGGCCTGTTCGATGACCTCGGCTTCGTCAATGTCGTTGATTGCACGACCATCGCTGCAAAACTTTCAACCATTATTCAGAGTCCAATAGATATTTAACTGACATCTGTAGTCCTCCCTTGATTATTGCAGTATGCCCATTCATGAGTGATTTTAGATGTGAGGGAAAGTCGATAAACTGTCGAAATCGTTCGAAATGTTTATTTGATCGATGGTTGAAAACTTACTGGTGGATGTTCGAAAGTGTAGGGAGCGGCTAGCGGATGACGGCGACCTTTGACAATCTCCTTGAATCCGCTTGAACCACCGCGTTGATAAAATGCTAATATTAACTGAGCAGACGATCTGCGCCAAGCAAAGTAAACCCACAGTAGTTCCGATAGTCAAGCTGAGAATCTGTCCGTCCTGTGGATCGACACCAGCATCGGTGATTACCTTCCTCACGGCCGCTTCAATGCCATCCGTTACATTCAAGGTCGTCTCGCACTTAAAGCTCGCTATAACACCTCTCGTCAACGGATCTGAGGTCCTTGTTATGTCGATTATCACTCCATCGGTATTTGTGCCTAAACTGGTCAAAAGGTAACTTGAAAGTAGAGATGTGATGTACCTCCGACGTCGACACCAATTCGATATCGACCCAAGACCATACTGGCGGATGGAAAAAGAATCGGCGGGGAAAAAGCAAAAGAAGTAAAAATGCGTGAACCGGGAGTCGAACCCGGAGCTAGGCCAACGGTATCACATAATGTGGGAAGACCCAATGTTACCGCTACACCATCCACGCCGTAGGAAATATAGCTAAAGGATGTAATCACAGATCAATTTCTTTTGTACACCACGTCGAAAAGAGGAAATGTGCATTTTCATGTGCGGTGGGTTTGCATAAACCGTAAAAATGCACTAAGTTGAAAGGGGGGACGAACTTGGTGCATTTACCATATAAAACCGTGAAAAATGCACCAAGTCGAAAGGGGAGCGGACTTGACCATTTCAGCGTGGCACGAATAGCAAGACATCGATGGCATGACCTGAGGATAAGGGGTACTTATTCAGTGCGGTAGTCAGTTGCTGACGGGGACAGAACTCATTCGCAAACACAGTATTTCGCGCGACTTGTAGGTTATAGTATAACAGGCGGGATGGCGTGTGACGGACGCGCTCAGGAGGACGCTGTAACAATTACGACGACCCGATCAGTAAATTCCCGCGCTCTCATTGGTTCCTGACTTTTGCTCTGCATGAACTGCTTGCAGCATCTTGGTCTCTGGACCCGGGCGCGGGGCTTCGCTACCGCTGTTGGGGCTGGCCCTCGCGTCCCGCAAACTGTCATTGAAAAGGTTGTACAAAAGTATGCTGTTGGCCTTCCACCAGGCAAGGCGGTCAAGGCGGGAGACTATGTCATGATACGCCCCGAGCATGTTATGACCCACGACAATACTGGTCCCGTCATATCCAAGTTTGTCTTGGTCTCTTTTTATCTTTGCACGTCCTCAAAATATGTATACCAAGGTTCAAGTCGATCGGCGCGACCCGAATCCAGAATCCTGTACAACCAGTATTCACCCTCGATCACGACGTACAGAACCGGTCTGCAAAGAACCTATCGAAATACGCTTCGATTGAAGAATTCGCGCGACAGCACAAAATTGATTTCTATCCTGCAGGACGCGGCATTGGACACCAGGTTCTGGTCGAGGAAGGTTACGCGTTTCCGTACACCCTCACCGTTGCAAGCGACAGCCACAGCAACATGTATGGCGGCGTAGGGTGTGTGGGGACACCCATCGTCCGTACCGAC
Organism: Mycena leptocephala; assembly: GCA_029378395.1. Taxonomy (NCBI): domain Eukaryota; kingdom Fungi; phylum Basidiomycota; class Agaricomycetes; order Agaricales; family Mycenaceae; genus Mycena; species Mycena leptocephala. Next base: position 3,424 of record JARJLF010002217.1, read on the forward strand.
GCGGCAGCTCTCTGGGCGACTGGCAAAACATGGTGGCAAGTCCCGCGCATGGTCAAGGTCGAGCTGAGAGGAAAGCTCGCTCCAGGTGTCACCGGAAAGGATGTCATTGTTGCATTGTGTAGCTCCTTCAACAATGACGAGGTTCTCAATGCTGCGATCGAGTTCACTGGTGACGGAGTTGCGACCCTGAGCGTTGACGAGCGGTTAACGATAGCCAACATGACGACGGAGTGGGGTGCCTTGGTCGGCGTATTCCCGGTCGACGAGACGTTACTTCAGTGGTATGACCGCGTTTTAACTAAACTCGAGCTGCGGACCTTTTCGTCGCCCGAAATGGCGGCTTTGATTCCACCCCCGCCTGAACATCCTCGAATTCACCGACGTCGACTCGATGAGCTTCGCTCTAGCAATTTACAGTCGGACCCTGATGCAGCATACTCCGCGCATCTAATATTCGACCTCTCCACTCTTATTCCCCACGTCTCAGGTCCCAACAGCGTTAAAATATCGACTCCTCTTCCTATCCTCGAGCAGTCGCACGTCGCGATCCAAAAAGCTTACCTCGTGAGTTGCACCAACTCCAGGGTCTCCGATATCGCCGCAGCTGCAGCTGTTATGCGAGGAAATAAAGTCGCACCTGGAGTCGAGTTTTACATCGCCGCTGCGAGTTCTGCAGTCCAACTAGAGTCCGAGAAACTGGGTGACTGGGACACCCTCATCCTCTCGGGTGCTAAAGTTCTTCCCGCTGGGTGCGGCCCATGCATTGGGCTAGGCACTGGACTACTCGAAGAGGGTCAGACCGGCATCAGCGCGACGAACCGCAATTACAAGGGACGGATGGGTCATCCGAAGGCGCTTGCGTACCTTGCTAGCCCGGCTGTCGTCGCCGCCAGTGCTATCAAAGGGTACATCTGTGGCCCCGCCTCCGTCGATCCCTCCGCCCTCCCTCCCGTAAACGCACCCACGTTTTCCATATCAAATGAATCGCCCGCATCTGCCCAGCCCGCTGTTTCCCAGCCGAGTGAACCCGTTCTGCCCGGTTTCCCCCAATCGTTCGCTGGCCCGCTGTTATTCGCGCCGCAGGACAATCTCAACACGGACGCCATCTATCCTGGCAAATACACATACCAGGACGACATCACCCTCCAGCGGCAAGCCGAAGTCGTCATGGAGAACTACGACCCGGGTTTCGCGCCGCTCGTCGCCTCGTTATCCCACAAACAGTCGCCTCTCTCGCCTGACAGCGAAATCGCGACAGGCGTAATACTGGTGTCGGGATACAACTTTGGCACTGGGATCCTCGCGCGAGCAGGCCGCGACGGCGCTCAAGGCGGCAGGAATACCCGTCGTGATCGCGGGCTCGTTTGGCGATATATTCAAGCGGAACGCGATCAACAACGGGCTGGTGTGCTTGGAGTGCCCAGAGCTTGTGGCGGATTTAACCGCTAGCTATGCGAAAGGCGGAGCTCGGGTGCTGGCGGCCTGCAGGACGAACTGACCGTGGATCGCGGCCTTAACGTGGTTGTGGGGATGGTGGATGGCCAGGTGGTGCTGACAATAGATGGAGGTATCGCCGGTTTGACCGACAAGGTTTACTCTGTAAAACCCGTGGGTGCAAGCGTACAAGAACTGTGGGTATGCGGCGGGCTAGAGGGCTTTATCCTGAAGGAGATTCAGGCCGCAGAGGCCCAGGCAACTGCCTGAACAGCCACGGTTTTGAAAAAGTATTCGATTGTTTTGCAGTAATCTTTTGCATGTATCAAATAGGACCTTGCTTTTCACATTCAGTCATCGGGAAAGACAGCGTAATGTCAAGTGCTCGAGTTACATGGGATGGTACAGAGTTTGCGCCTAAAAGCAAAACCCTACATGAGGAAGAGATAAGTAAGTGATGTCGTATGGTACAAATGATACATATGAGTGTTCAAGAAAGGGTAGATGATTAAAGAGCGGGGCTCCAGATGCTTCGGTCTGTTACTGGTTCGGACTCAGAAGCCTTGTCAGATTTTGCGGCGAACTTTTCGCGCAGAACGGCGAGTTTGGAACGATACTCGTCGACGCCAATGTATGCACCGCACATACGGCGTTTACCTGTAAACGCGGAACGACCGTGCAGAACACGGTGATTGTCCACAACTACGAGCAACAGATGAGGCAATGAAACTGAGAGAAACGGGATTGCACGCACTGACGGCGGTCCCTGGACCAAGCTGAACCCAGTACTCCGAGTCGGCACTCGTGAGGAGCTTGTGCCACGTCCGAATGGCATTGTACCATTCCTCGACTTGATAAGGATCCAGATTGTTCATGACGCTTCGGTCGTCGTTGTTCCATCGCACTGTTATGAGTTCTCCGGTCAGCGGGTCATGACCGAGCACCGGATATCCCGAAATGGGATGAGGCTGGTAGAGAGCAGACGGTTCCCCGGCGGCATGAGCGGGGACGGGTGTGCGCGCCAGGATGGAGTATGCGTCGGGGTGCAACTCCTTGAGAATAGAAGCGACATAAAATCCATCAACTAGGAGCGTGGAGCCACCAGAGCCATCAGTATGCGAAAGCAAATGGAACAGTTGGAGGCCGCAAGGATCAGTCTGCGGGGAGTGTTACCAATAAATACGCAATAGGAGGGTACAACGCACATAATATGTGTTGTCCGTGTGTGCACCAAGAGCTAGCGTGGTGTATGCAGTGTCGCCCTTTGCTAGATCCGAGGTGAAGTCCCATAGTTTACCGTCTAAACATAGCCAATTAGAACAGAATGCCTCGAGAAGCCCCAAACTGACATTGAGTTTCGCGAATGAAACCGATGCGTTGGGATAGTTCCTCGGTGGCCTCCGGCGTAGGTGGGACACCAGATACGAAGCACATCCCGAAATGGTCCTGAGATGAATTGAAGTTTTTTGAAGGGAAATAATATGGACGGTACCTACCACATGAGACAGCCATTTGTAGAGCCCGCGATCGTCCTCTGCCATTGCCTCCTGGTATGTTATCGTCGGTGGTGATGATTGAATTTTCGAGCTCCAAAGAATTTTTCTAGAACCGATTGAGATGGAGTTAGCGGACCATTCATATCATGCTCACTCTAACTGAGTTTCTCTTCGCCGGAGAGCCGGATCGTAAGAATTTTTCTGGAGCCATGACCATGGATAAAGGGATACGTGGGGTTGTGAGGAAGGCCCTGTCGAAAAGGTTGAATTCAACGGAGTAAAAGGAACATATCATTCATACATGACACTTGAAGCCCGTCTGGAGTTGGTTCGACGTGGCTCGGCGTAATATCAGGAGGTATCTGGCGGAAGGGTCAGTATCATCCAATACAAAATTGGGTAACACCCACCTCGAAGGTGTTGACCAGTCTCTGTTTTGTTATCGGGTGAAAGCACTGCGGGCACCGGCAATGATCGCGAAGCCAGATATTGTGGCTTTACAAGACGTCAGCAAAGTAAGCGGGATAAAAAACCCGGAATCCATACAAACGGGACCATGTTCGTGTATCCCAGCCTACTGCAACCTTCCGGTCATCCATGCTTATCATGGGCAAATCGTCGGATTCGACCTCCGGAACCGACCGAGACGTTGTGGCCGGCAGTGGTTGAGTATTGAGGGCAGCAGCAGAGGCAGATGCGCGTGCTAGATGTGTAGCCAGTCCCCGGTGCAAGACGGCTGCTCGCTGCACCGTGAATTTAGAACCAAGTTGCGAGTGCAAGTGTTGGCCGTAACATACGAAAAGACTCCTCGACAAGGGAGTTGACCGGGCGGAGACGCCAAAATCTCTAGCCAGAGATGCGCAGGCCATCCACATCGTGGTCGAGGCTCGAGCAGAGTCGCGGTTAAAGCAAGAAAAAAGCCTTTGAAGGCTTGACCAATCGATCACACACGTAACCCAAAAAGGAAATGCAAAGCCGAGACGATTCGCGTCTCGGCGACACAACGAGTAACGATAGCGGAGGTAAATTCTAACGGCTTTAAAAAATTACGATATTGATAAAGACGGGAATAATGAAGGAATAAAAAAACAACGAGCTCATCTCCTCTTGCGCTCTCCAAATGAGAACATACCAAATCCCCAGCAAGCTTGAGGAACTTCATCGTCTAAGCTGCTCATTCTACGAGGAGATGACCGAGGTAAGGAAGCAACAGATGCTTCCGACTTGGACGATCCCCGGCGTCGCTGCTGGCGTCGGAAAGCAGGAGGTGCCGCTGGTTCAATCGCGACCGCATCCAAAGAGCTGGTGATTGACCTCTTCGCAACTCGGATTTCCTCCTGGTACTCCTGCCAGGTGTCCCCCAATTTCTGCGCGTGGTCTCGAGTTATGTTTTCATGCGATTTGAGGAGCGAGCGGCATGCCTCCGACGTTGCGGTCCAGAATTGATATAGCATACACAGACTCGCGCGTATGTCTGTGAGGGCCACGTTGGTAGAAGCGATAGCCGCCAATCCGTCGGGCGAGGTAACTCCCAAAAACGCGGCTGTTGCTGGTAAAACTGTTGGATCGACGATAGTAACCACGAAGGGATAGAAAAACATACCAGGAGCAGGGGCGTATCTCAAACCACGGAGGAGATCGGAGAGCTGGGGCGTCAGAGAGGACAGACACTCTATGGCGGGGTCAGATTGTCCAACAAGGGCCTCGCAGAGGAGGCATATTTCATCCGAGTAAGCAGTTAGCTCTTCCAGTAATGAAAAAGAATCCCCATCTCCGAAGGATTTCCTCCATGTGATAGCGTCTTCACTGAAATTATGACATTTCTGAAGAAATGCCAGGATATCGTTCCAGTGAATTTCAAGAGACTTCGTCAGGGGTGCAAGCGAGTTGCGGACTCGGGGGAGCGTGGCCTGGGAACTAGTCCCCAGCGAAGCAGTCTGAACATTATGCCACGAGAGCATGACATCCTGGACGCTGGATGCTAGGCCTCTAAGGGCGCCTTTGAAGTCGAGATGGCGGAGGGAGGGCTGCGACAATGGTGGTTTCAATGAGTCTGCATCAATAAAACGTCCAAACGAAACCATACCGTGCGCTTGATGCTCATTCGTACGGCACAAGAGCATCGAGTGTAGGTTTATAAAGGAAACTACCCATCTTGTTCTGGCAATCCCGCTGTTGGCAGTACATGTCTGCTTCCCGGATCCAGTACATTCACCGAGACACTCAGATGCCGTTAACACGCTGTGCGATAGCTTTGAACTCCTCCGAGGCAAGCGCTAAATAAGCGCCTATAATCCGAGGGCAGCGGTACTTGGAGAGAAGCAAGAGACGTTCAGTGATGATTCGAATGTTCGGTGGCCCAAGAACACAGTTAACAGTACTCATGGAACTTGAACAGCTTCCACAAAGCGTAAACCCGATGGAAACAAACCTGACTCTGTCTGACTCGACTGCTCTTTTCGGAGTTGGTCAGCGCATTATTCTCCGCAGTCCGTTTTAATTCCTGCTGTCGATGTCATGCGTGCTGTGTGCGCACCGTGTGCGAGTAGAATTTCTTCGATTTACAGCTTTCCACTAGCTTTCCGTGACATCGTCTGAATCGACTTTATTGAGGTCGAGAAGAGTCGCGTTATTTGGTGGCGCTTGGTCGACTTCGAATTCCTCAAGTTCTGGTAGCCCAAAATGTCTGCCCCGGACGCCGAAGTGAATCCCTACGAACTCCTCGAGCTGAAGCTCGACTGTACAGAACAGGAAATCCGCACAGCCTACCGCCAAACCTCCCGCAAGGTCCACCCTGACCGGGTGAGCTTCTTTCTCGTCGTCCCCTCAACCTGACTGATAGTCTGACAGCCACTTTAGAATAGGAATGACCCCGATGCAGGCAAGTAGCATCACCCTGTTTTCTCGATTCATTGCTGATTATACTCTGTAGCCCGGAAATTCCATGTCCTGACGCAGTCGTATGAGCTGCTGCTCGACCCGCTGCGGCGGCTCGCGCTCGACGCAAAGCTGCGCGTAAAGGCGGCGCGCGATGAACGCTTCAAAAGCTACGACAACAAGCGGAAGAACATGGTCACAGAGCTCGAGGAGCGCGAGCGCGCGTTCAAAAAGGCCAAGATGGACCAGCAGCGCGATGAGGCGAGCCGGTGGCAGGAAACGGAGAAGATCAAAGACGAGGGCCGACGGCTGCGCGAGGAGCGGGAGAATGAGCTCCGAAAGCGCGAGTCAGAGGCGCGGCGGCCGGCCGAGGACGACATGGAGGCGCCGACTCTGGGTTTGTACCATTTCACCCCAGTTATCCGCAGAACTCCGACAGCTATTTACATAGACCCGCTGGACACCACCATACGCCTCAAGTACAAGGTGTCCGCGCACCCGAACTTGATCACACCTGCAGCGCTCGCGGTGCTGCTGGCTCCGTTCGGCGCGATAGACACCGACTCCATCGTCATATCCTCCAAAGCGCCGAAGAAGTCGCCCGACAAGCCCCCGAAGCATGCGACCGCGCTCGTGCCCTTCAAGCAGATCGGAGACGCCTTCGCTGCGGTGTGTGCGAGCGGACGCGCGGACAGAGGGATGGACGGCATTGAGGCCGGGTGGGTTGGCGGTAAGGAGCCCGAGATCCTCATCTGGCTGAAGAAGATGGGCAAACTGTCTGCGCAGCCGCCGCCGCCGCCTACTTCCCCGCCACCTCACAGCACACCCGGAACCGCGCAGCTGCCCCAGACGGCACCAGCGGCGGCCGCTGGTTCGTCGCCTTTTCTTCTTTCCCGGCCTCCTTCGTATGTCGACCATTTACTCTTCCCAATTCAAAAAAGTCCTAATGGCTACTACCCTTATAGCCGGATTTACCGTCGTTCTCTGCTGAGCCCAAGGCCCCTGCGCCCGGAGTTGATTATGAGGCATTGACTCTGATGCGTCTGCGGCAGGCCGAGCGTGAGCGGCTGGAGCGCGAGATTCTAGAGCAGGAGGCGGCAGAATGAGTGGACATCAGCTAAATATGCAATTGTATTTTCAGTTCTACTGAGCGCTCTACCGTCTTCTTTTCCTCACGACAGTGCATCACGAGCCTTAGGCTCGAAACGCACAAAGCTGCGTGTCATTAATGATATTTTATAAGACATGGTCTATTTGAGACCTCGTATGGGATACAGGGTGGTATAAGATATAGGCGGTATTTGATACAAGGTTGGGTGTGGGGTGATACATGCAGGACTCTCGTTCATGCGGAGGACAGGGACGACGCGAGGACGCGCGGCGGGATGTGCGGTCGCCGGCGAAGCGGTACGGGTGCAGGCGGGTGCCTTTGGCGATCTGGCGCTGTGGGTGGCGAAAATGCTCCAACGCGGGGCCCATGAGGAGCAAGCCTTGCCCTGGGCGAGTCCCGGGGACGTGAGTGGCACCCGGGGGAGGTATGACGACGATCGCCTCAGCGTCCTCGAAGGAGGACGGGACAAGAGTAAGTTTTGATTTCGAGGGAGATGTGGGACTCGAGCTCGCGCTCGTGCTGGAGCTCATGTCGGAGGGGGTGGGTGAAGGTGTGCGTGAGGTGGAGGAAGACGTGGACGTAGACACCCGACGGCTATGCGGCCAAGAGTGCTGTGGGACGTTGAGACGTGGGCACTAGATGCACATAAGAATTAGTTGAGAAAAAAGAAATTGGAACATCGCATACGTACTGGACGTTCGTAGGAATCGTATGGTGAATCTCCTCTACGATGCTGTGCGTAAGAGGCTGGCAACAAATTGAGGGTATGGAGTGGTGGGAGAGTGGGACGCTCGGAGGAGGAAGACATCGATACAGTGGCGTAGAAAGACAGGGAGGTAGATATGTAAGGAGTCGTATGTCGTTATCCACCGGGGGTTATGAGGGCCTGCCTTATATATTCGTATGAAGATTCGTGGAGGGTATCAAGAAAGCAAGCCGAGGATGGGGGAGTACGGTGATTGCAGAGGACACAGCAAGCTAGCTTTATAGACCTGAATAGGACGGTTAACCGATCCATTGACGGCAAGACCGTGGAAAGTGCATAGTCCCCTGGACGCGTGCTTCATTGTATAATAATCCAGACAAAAGAGAGATTTCGGCTTTGTTTGTGAAGCGGAGTTTGAAATCGGCTGCATTGTGGTAATTCATGTGTCCCAGTATCGCTTGCACCTGCACAATAATGGACCCAGGAACCAAGCAAAAGCTAGTTATCGCTGGCGAAAGCGGAAGAAGACAAGGTGGAGGAACAAGCCAAGTCGCATCCCATCCCGATCGGGGAATGTTGTGTATGTTTGGCAACGGCGCTTGATTTTTCATTTCAAAGAAAATCTACTCTCTCTTGTGTATATGAGGCTGGCAGACTTTCAGCCCAAGGTCACGATTGTACGCCAATCCTGGCCTATGTGGGGTGAAACGCGAATTCCTAGATGAAGCGCGCGACACTTCGCACGACGACGCACACAATTGAAACTCTCTGGCAACTCCTCGTGGTGGATGAACTTGAATCTACTTTCGTCTCCCACAGATTCCTACCCGGTTCATTAAACCCAAAGGTGGGATTCTGCGGTTACGGGCAAGTCTCGTTTTCGGTGTGTTTCTTTCGCGTTGCATATGATGTGCGGCGGAACCTTTCAATGCTCCTTTGTCGTCACGGGAGTTTACCTCCAACCGTCATCTTTATCTCGCGGATGCCTATATTTTGCGGCAAAACCCCTTCAACACTCCTTTGTCGTCACGAGCGTTTACCTCCAACCGTCGTTTTTACCCTCTGGATGCCAATATGGCGTTCCGTGGTTCTCCTTTGTAGTCACGTCTCAACACACTTCGATTCAATTCCTTGTTACATTTTAGCTGACCGACCCCCAGTGCACCTCACCCATCGGCGAATGTCATACAGCATCCAGATATATGGATCACGCGTGTCTCACTGACATCGGGGGCACGTATCAGCGCGTTGAGATAGGGGGTTTCATCGACGGCCGCATGTCCACCACTATATTCTAATCTATGACTTGACGATTTCAACTCAGGTGGGTCCCCGTCTCAGGGGCTTTGATTCAATGATTCCTGCTGTCGATGTTTGTGGCGTGTGAGCGATGTCAGGCGATGCTAGAGCCGTTGAGCACTGCAGAATGCCGTTGTTTCTGTCCCGCTTTACAGCTTCAAGCTTTCCGCTACTTCTCATGACTCGATAGCTTTTTCAGCAGGCGCTTATGTCCACAGCAATCGCCCTCTGACTCTATTAAACCGCCGAGGCTCCGTCAGGTGAGAAATCGTCTCTTATTCACTCCCGACATGCAACTCAGTCCCTCAGCTGAAAAGGCTCTCGAGGCATTTGAAGATGGCAGCAAACAATGCCTCGATTGTGAGGCTCTTCTCGATAATACATTCAATATATTTAGTTTACTCGAGCGCTGGGAGACTGCAGAGTCAGTTCATCGATATGTTCTTTTTCGTCCAACTTACGCCCATCTGTAATAGATCCAACGTTTCTTCAGTTCAGTCGATTATAAACGAAGTTCGCGAGCAAGGACATGCTTATTTCCAGACGTTGAGCGGCAGCATCTCTGTCGCCATAAGTCTCAACGGGCTTGCCCAGGATGTGGGGCACTTGGCCGATTGCCTACTTGACCCAGCATGCAAGCCAGAGGAGATTCGGGATTTTATTGCCGAAATGCGAGGCAACACTCGCGATGCTCTAGAAATATCCAAGCATATATCAACGGCGTACCGTACGGTTCGGACAGGAATAAACCAGGTACAGCTACCATAATCCCAAACGATACTTGTAGTGTTGCTGACCACTTATCAAGATTAGCAATAAAATTCCCGGGGAAATGGCAAGGCTTGAACGCAGAGAGAAAAGAATAGTAGTGAAGAAGGAAGCTCTCGAGCGTCGGATTGAGCGGGCAAGAGTCGCGAAAATTGTCGGCGCTGCAGCACTAGCCGTGGTCAGCGGTGCCGCAATAGTTGCTCTGCCGCCCTTGATTTTGATCCTACCTGTGGGATTGCCGATCGGAATTCTAGCACTGGAGGTGTATGAAAAGCGCAAGACGAAAGCATTGACGAGTGAGTTGCCAATACCGTTGAAAGTACTGATATATAATGGATTTTAGAACGTGAGGACGAAATCATGGACTGCCGAGCTGGACTGCAGGAGCTACAAAACATCACCACATGTCTCGTCCGTCTGGGCCAACATGTAGAGTTGTTGGTCGACTTTTGGCTTCGATCCGACACCATGCTCGAAACATTGTATAATAATGTTGATCGACTTAGGGGCAATACCGCACGTCTCAGACTCAAAGCAATAGTAAAACAATGGAAAAAGGCTGAAGAGTTTTACACTGATTACGCCACAAAGGCAAGTCTATCCCGACGAATTTTAGGCGGTTGAGCTGATGAGTTATCACCACAGTTGAAGAGGATTCAACAAATAGACTGCGGCGCGACATCTTCGATCCGGTCGCAAGCCTCAACCTCACCCGCTCGTGATCGCTCCCGCGACTCAGAAAAGGATTCGCACCGCTCCCGCGACCAGAGAAGAATAACAGCTACTTCCATGGAGACGAAGCTTGATCGTCGAAATGCAATCAATGAATCGAGCCGTCAAAGGATCTCAAGTTCGAGACATTCATCGCACTGACTGTTATATATCACGGGATTGACTGGGCCGACTATATTTTACACCTACATGTAATCGCATTTTAGATATTTTGCCTAGAAACACACTAAAAAAAAATGAAAAATTCGCAGTCAACTCGTATAGCTCGGCAGTCTCCGCCGAGTAGTGCCGTAGCGAGCCGACGTTGCCTTCGTCGTTCAAAAGATACATGAGCGTGTACATGATATAAGTTGTATAAGGGTACTTCAGATAAAGTATGGTAAAGATGGCATAGATAAAATACGAGAATACAGATGCCAGCAGTTAGTCTGCTGCCAAAAGGTCGTTCACTTCGTCTTCTTCGTCCGAATCATCCATTATAGAGTCGTGCGGAATCTCCACGGATGGTCCCTCGTCGTGGTCAAGAAGATCGTCGATGTCTGCGTCTATCATCGCCTCTTCCTTGCGGGTTTTGACACTGCTAAGGGTTAGGGAGGGAATGTAGATATTCACAAGCAAGTCTTGCCTAACACGCGCTCGGCTCTTGCGTGGAGCAGGAGTGGTTTCGACGTCTTCTGAATCTTCTTCATCATCGGAGCTGATCACGATGAGCTCCTGTTTCTTAGCGCTGGTAGGATGTCAACTCTCATGTCTAGGTTTACGACGGTAATGGCTTACGCAGAACGTTTAGGTAGCGTCCGAGTGGGGGGTGGAGGAGTGCCCTTCGCTGTGCAGTTGTCGTCGTCGAAATCCGACTCTTCGTCGTCCGAGGTCGAGAGTCGCCGCCGCCTTGAAGATTATCAGTAAAATACTCAGTGTTACGAGCCGATGTTTTACTTGGTTTGAGGTTTAGATTTCCCGCGCCGGGAAGAAGCGACTGACACGTCGTCTGCGTCAGTCATGGTGCTTGTGATACTCCCTGATCGCCTGGAAGAGTATAATTCAACCAACCGTCAAGAAATGGGGAAAAAGTAAACAAGCGCACCTCTTCTTCCCTTTCTTCTTTACCTCGGTGTCGATTGTTTCTGCGTCGTCTTCGGGCAAGATATCATCCAAAAAGTCGAAGAGTTCCTGAAGCTTCTTAAGCTCTCGATATTCAGCTTCACTGAAGCCCTCCAGTTCTTTTTCGAACTTCTTTTGTATGGACGCCTCAAACTTTCTAAGCGCGTTGTTCGCAACGGTGTCATTAAGTGGTCGGCGCTATCACGCCCTTCAGGCTCAATAAAAGACATGAGAAGAGACGCAGTATTCACCGATGACACGTTGTCTATGAGCAGTTTGAGAGTTCGTATCTTGTCAACGTCGACTTCGTCTGGAATGTACAGCTTCCCGAGCATCTGGCAAAGTATCCTTTTATCTTCCTCTAAGGATGGCAAAATAAGGATCGACAATGTTGGCAGAAAACGAGGGCACAAACTTGGCAGTTTGTCGATCAACAGTGCCCGAATGATATCATTGGCCATCTCGAATTGGATTAGAGGATCACTAGCTTTACCGGCATCGCCAGACTGTCCATTCGGATTCCTGGACATTCGTTGAGATTAGGGATCGAAGCCAAAGAGCCCGATACTTACTGTAACTGAAGGGGATCGGTCCAGTCGAGCCACATATTGGTCACCGACGTGAGATTGATGTCCTCCTCGTCTTCGAGATCCCGACGAAGATTGGAAAGCTTCTGGAAAATGTAAATAAAGATCTATACACAGGTTAGTAGGCGGTACACATCGAGTTGCGAAAACGGGCCTACCTCCCCATGACTCGCTGATTTTGAACAGAAGAATGGGAATAGACGTGGGTAAAGAATGTCAGGCATTGTTTCAACTCCTGGTTGTCGAGGTTGTAAGGCGAAAAGTACACCATCAGCAGACTTTTGACCGCCTTGGAGAGCTTCAGCAATGAGAAGGACCAAGAAAGGTTGAGACTCGCCTTCTCGTCGGTTATCGTACCGCACAGCAGGAGCTTTGCAATGCCAGTACTAAGAAGTGCTAGAACTTTGGGTGATGTATTATCCTTGTCAGACTCCTGCGTAAGCTGCGTAACCAGGAAGGTCACGATTTTCTGGGCCTGATAGTCCGCATTCAGTTCAGTGGAAACGACAAAGAACAAAAAGACGCACATTTTCTTCTCCAGACGCAAGAAATGTCCTGTCATGAACCATGAGCAAATCAAAGATGATCTGCAGGAGGCTGAGCCTAAGCGCTTCCGGCACATCCGCCTCTGCCTGAGATATAAATAGAGGCAGCGTTTTGAGCGCGAGAGGCTGCAGAACGGAAAGCGTAAATCCGGGATCGTAGTCCAAAAAGGTAAACATACTTTCGCAATGAGGCAGAACAGACCCAGCGCAATCAAGCCCTGTTCCCTGAACTGCGTATCTTTGCGTTGCACAGAAGGGATGATGAGATCACTCAGGATGCCTTGCAACGTCGAGTTCTCGTCAAGAGTCTGCCATTTGTTAGAGTCGACAACGTAAAAGTTGAGCATGACGTACACCGTTAACACGTTCTAGCATGCCGGTGCACAATGACAAGCAACGCAGGTCGATCATATCTGCACGGGCTTGCTCCTCTGGGGACATATCTTCTCGGACTCTGGGAGGCTTCTTTGGGGTTTGCTCGGAGCCAAAGCTCGTGTCTGCAGGGCCATCGGGATTCTGCGAGAGCGTCTGGAGATGAAAATATAACTGTGAACCGTACTTACTATTGAATCTTGACTCTGGTCTGCGGCGGCAAGGTCGTCTTCTTCATCACCCGGTTCCCTGAGATCCTGAACAATCTCGACGACTACGCGAATAAGATCACGCTCATCGGAAGATAGTTTATAGAGGACATCGAGACACCTCGGCACGAGACTCAGAGGGAGTGTAGGACGAGTCAACATATCTCCTGAAGAAGTTACTGTTATTAGGGGAACGTAAGACTTGAACAGAGATACTGACGAACGAGAGCAAACATCTTTCTCCTCCCAATCTCGTCAGCATAATCAAGGTTGACGGCGAGTTTCAGCATCTCGCCGACAATGAACTCCTTATCCTGTCTCTCATAGTCATCCTCGCCCTGTCTGACAGCTTCATCGGCAACGACAAGAGCATTATAGCCATCCTGAATGCGAAACGCGCAGCTGGTAACGACAGGAATGCCTGCACTCTCCATCCTTTGTTCTCCTCGACCTTTATCTTCTCGATCGAGAAAGACACAACGATCGACGAAAACTCGGGCAAGAAAGGTCTTTTCTGAAGAGAGGTCGGCGAAGTATGCATCTGCAAGATGTTTAAGTCATGAGCCAAGTAACAGGAATGAAACATACTCACCGCCAAAGGAAAGATCCTCGAAAATATCCGGGCGGGTGTCGAAAACACTGGTCAATGCATCTGATGCTAGTTTCCCTTGCAACTCGCCGTCGCACACCAACTGTAAGTCAAACATGTGAAGGAAGCCTGTGAGTGTTTTGATTATATTCTGATGTCTCTCCTCTGAAGTAACCGGTGGCTTCTCCTCTGTCTTAGAGATATCGATATCTGTTATGCGCGAGGCGAGCTCTTCCTCGGGCTTCGCCTTCTCGCCAATGACGTCGATCCAAGTCCCGATCATGGTGGCAGCAGCGGCACGAACTGTCTTTTCGCGATCTCCTAAGCCATGGCGCACGAGAAGTTCGCGCTGGGCAATAGTCAGAGTACGTGGATGGGCAGCAGTACGATCCGATGCCGCCCCATCGAGAACAGAGCTATACAGGAGCTTGCGAATTGTCGTTTCGGTGTCACGAGCGCGCGCTAGAATGGCGGGTAGGCTGGTTGAGTTCACGGGGATGTTAACTAGCGTCGCTCGGCGGACTTCACTGTGAAAAAAAATAGTAAATCAAAGCACAAAACATCAAGGATGTGCAAGTCATACGGGGAAGGGTCTGATGATAAAGTGTCTATAAGCACTTGCAAGAGTGTTTGTTCCCCCTTGCCGACTTCAGAGGGGTCTTCTGAAACGGCGAGCTTCGAGAGAGCGAGAACGACTTGAACACGGATCATGGCCTCCTTGTCATGAATTCTATCCAACAGTGCTGCCCGCAGGTTCGCATATATCTCCTCGCTGTAGAATAGATTTCAGATGATGAGCAGAATCACTGAAACAACACACTCTAATTCGCCGAGATGTACGACCATTTCCGCTGCAATGGAAATCACCCGATACCGCACAACCTTGTCTTTAGCTTGGAAGCCCTTCAACAAGAATTTGAGAAGTTTCGCGGTGAATCTTGAGGCGGTGGTATCGGTATCGATATCACCATCATCGCTCTCATTTTCCCTTTCATCCGCAGCTGTTCGAATATTAAGCTCAAAGACGGGAGCCAGGCCATGAAAGACTTACCCCTTTCGTTGACGAATTTCGTGTAGCCACCAACGAATTTGACAACTCTGTCCGCGGTCGTGGCACCTTTCTTTATAGGTAGGACGCGCGCCAGCAGGGTGAAGAAGACAGTTTCAAACTCGCGTTCGCCCGCGAGGTTCGCGGTCCTTTTCGCTGCCTCCAAGTGTAGTTTATGCAAGGCCACAAAGTTCTTCTGGTGGTTCGCAGCAGATGTTTGGACCTGATCAAAGATACGAGGGACAGCTGTCTGCAAGTCCACGGCAGGTAATGTCCTGGCCGGCATCGCGAGGATGAGGGTCGGTGCCAAGAAGGTGGTTGGTTTCAACGCGCAACGTGACGTCACATCACGGGACCTCAATGTTACGCGATCGGCGCGTCACGCAATCAATGATTTCTTCAAGTTCAACGTTCAACGTTCAACGGCGATGATCGCGAAAAACGTACTCGGGGCTACTCAGGGCATGTCCTTGCATGTAAATGACATCGGATCGACTGTTTGAATTGTCAGTAACTGTCTCCTGCCACCTGTTGGCTCAGACAGTGCTCCTTGGCACTATGTTCCTACTTGAATTCTATTGGACCGAAAATCCTACTGTGGTCGCCATAGCTGTCTTGAACACTCCTTCGATTTGGACTCGGATTTATGCCAACACGTTGTAGCCGATATTTATCCGCTTTCCCCGTGCGCGGCGTACCGTCACTTACTGTCACCCAAAGCGCCAGGAAATACAAGAATTGGCTGACAGGTCATACAATTTTATGTGAGGTAAGCTTTAGAAATGTTATAATATGTTTTGTATTCCGGTGCCCGGATACGTAAGGGGAGCTCGCTAATACAGAGTTTTTTTTTCGCAATTGGAGATTCCGAATATTTACAAGTAATCCTCATTAAATAAATACATACTTAGAGTGCAGCCCTATGTGCAGTGTCATACTCCGGCATTTTCGTTGATTCTGTAACGGGTTTTTGCAGCCGGGCCCACCCGAAGGATGTCCGGAAAGCTATACCACGCACTCGAGAAATAGCAACAAAAGAAAGACCCGAGGAAAATCCTTGCGGCCTATCAGTTGTTTTCCTCAAGAGTAATTCCTTGACTCTTGTGGATTGTAATAGCCCATGCAAGGGTAAGTGGTAATTAGAGGGGCAAGGGAGCCATGTATTCTAACAGCTACAAAAAGCGAGAAAAGTGAGGTCAAGACTAAAAAAGCATAAAGCACACACAGTCCGAGATGAGATCAGAAAGAGGAGATAGGGGCCAATTACCAAGTGCATCAAAGAGACTGAGTTTGGAGGAATAAAATATAAAATACAACCCAAAAGAGGAGAGTACCTGAAGCTTTACAGCGAGGATGGTGGGGGAAGCAAGGAACAATGCGGGTTATGCGTGCTTGCCTTGAGGATTTCGATTGAATGAACTGCTGTGGATTTCGGCCGAAACGAGCTGCCGCTGACCATCGTGGGAATCAACTCGTGACTTAACAAACCGCGGTTTTGCACGTGACACGCAAATCGGATCGCCCTAATAGAATCGGGGAGCAAGCTCCCCAATAAACTTGGTCAATTCTTGCGTCGGTCTAACGACTGTCCCTTCCCCATCATGAAAATCCAGGTGGCTTTAGCAACATTCTTCTTCACTTCTTTCGTTTCTGCCAACTCGGGCATTCCTCCTCGAGATGGTCAACTCCTTCCCAGCCAATTGAACGGTCCTCGCACATTGGATACATTGCGGGAGGCTTGAATAAAAAAGAAACTGTTCAACGCAATGCTGACCGACTCCGCCGTGGATTATCTCCCCTTCCGCCTTCTCGCAGGGCTCCTGGATACAAACGTATGGCCACTTTTCTGTTCGGTTACCGGTTTCTTTCCTCTCACAACTTTTCAATTCACAGCGAGGCCTCGACCTTCTTCGCGACCCTGTGTGCCACTTTCTAGGTACAGTACATCTTCATCCTAAAAAAATCCGGTCGTCTAATTGCATGCAAGCACCTGGGGTTACTTAAAGGTGACCAGTTCTGATGGCACAGCTGCGGGCTACATAAGCAAGACATTCGACCCGCAATATGCCTACACCTTGACAACTTCGATAAGCTCGGCTTTGCAGATTACTCTGCCATCCAAGTCGCCTTTCGGCGGCCCATTCAATATTCTGACTGTCAATGGACCGGACACAAGGCACCCGTATCTTGGTGCTGTTGGAGGCGGCAGTGGTGGCCACTTAGGTCACGGCCAGCGAGGGTGATTCTCATTTCCTCCTGACTTTCTCAAGCATATTTAACATGTCTTAGTTCAGCTTATTTAGCTGGTACTGGTGCATGTGAGTGCGGCGTTGAACGTGATTCTGATTTCATAATCATATATTTCGATAGCTCCAGCGAACTCGCCTCCTTCGTCAAGCGCTGGATCAAGCATGCAATCAATCGGTTACAATGCGCCTGGAGAAAGTCAGATTTGGTCCATGGATTGTGACACACGGACGATCGACGCCCAGTGGACCAACACCGATTCTAGTAAGTATCCGGGGAGCGCTGGTCATTTGGAACATAAAGTAACCGCTTCTAGGTCAACCCCCCACCACGCTCTTTTACGACGCGGCGGAGAAGTATCTCGGGCTTACTTCTGATCTTGGCGCTTTCAACGGTGCTCGCCAAAATGCTCATGCCGTGGTAAGCCAGTCCAACAAGGTGTTACATCACATCTTACTCTCAGCGTCTAGATCTTCACTTTCGTCCCTTTGTGAACGTCGTTTTGCTCTGCATAGTTTCGTCACTCACATTCCCTGATCCCACTGTCTTTACCTATCTTCTACCGTATAATCTAGTTTTGAATAAATGTTTCGTCCTTTATCATTTGTTCGCACGACACAAAATTAGGCCGTCGATCAATCGTCATGATACAGATACAGTTCCGGTCCCAAGGATAGCTACGTAGTAACCCGCAAGGTGCCTTTCCCACTGAGGATGGGCATGCTAGAAGATATCTGGGCGCAGGAATCGCTGTATGCTTCGCCAACCTGAATGTACACCTCTTTTAAATGAGGGGGTGCAATTCTCGCAAGAATGTCGTCGACCTTGGACCACCCAATATGGTCTAGAATAGGTGATCGAGTACACGGTCGGTGTCGTGCGTCGATGGTTAATTTTTGGACGGTGTGTTGGGTCGTCATCTGAGACAACAAGGAGCCCAACCATGGGAGCTGATTTGTAGATGAT
Source organism: Mycena leptocephala (assembly GCA_029378395.1). Lineage (NCBI taxonomy): Eukaryota > Fungi > Basidiomycota > Agaricomycetes > Agaricales > Mycenaceae > Mycena > Mycena leptocephala. Next base: position 21,511 of record JARJLF010002217.1, read on the forward strand.
GAAATGTCCATGTCAAAGTGCGACAGACGGAGTTCGCGGAGTTGGTGACTATAGCAGATACTAGGCGCTGGACAGAGTCCCGAGGTAGATTCTGGGGTTGCGGGGTCAATATCTTAATCGTTAGGAGAGTATAGGGGCTCACGGAGTCCTGCTGGATACAAACAGATATCCAAGGTCTTCAAGCTACTTGCCTGCTGGAGTAGACGCTCCACGGCGTGCAGCTGATCTACATCATCCCCTTGATATTTGAGACAGAGGTCCTGGAGGTCGTCCAGTTCATTTTGCTCCGATGAGGGAATAAGCCAGTCGACCACGGAGCTGACTGCCTTTCCCTCAATCATAAGGCGCCTCAGCCGCGCCGGCCGACTTTCCTCTGCTTCCATAGGAACCGTCACATCAGGTTCGACCGCAACATCCGACAGCACGATATCCACCAATGCCGGCCCAAAGAGATCGAAGCACGAAGAAGGTAGAACGCACAGCCGAAGGCTGACGCGCTTCATCAAGGGTGAGCGGAAGAGCGTGTATATCGCGGAGCTGAGGCGTGCAGGCAGCCAAGGGAGGTCGCAACCATGGAGTTCTATCTGCTCGATATGCTGGAGTTTCCCAAGGAGAGTCGGAAGTACTGGGTCCCACGAAACCCAAGAACTCCGCTCACAAAGGACCTCGAGTTCCTGTATATAACGTAGAATGTGCGGCGAGTTTGAAAAGAAGCAGTTCCAGCTTTGCGGGGAGGTCCTTCCGGCTGGGCGTAGTTGTAGATGTCGGAAGAGATGAGCGCGGCAAGCGGGAAGCCAGCTCTTGCACACGAATGAACAAGATTTCAGTGCAAGAAGGTCATGAATTTGAAGCTGGTCGATGATAAGTTCAATGACCTCCAGTGGTAAGGGGCAAGAGTCCATGATAGAACCGTGGCGAGTAGGGTGGACGCGCATGTGGTTTTAACCAAAAGTTTGGTGTGGCTGTGTCAGACGGCGTTTATGTTCTCAACAGCTCAACAGCAATTTTATTCAACAGCATACAGCAATAATACAGCTTGCAAACTCTTCAGGAGACGAGTCTTAGACGATTTCAATGGATGCTGGATTTTTTTACTCCGGGTACGACCGCAGGTTAATTTAAACTTGCGGGTTGAACCCCGACTCGGACCAAGACCTCTCGGCAGACGTCGAAGCGCAAGGACCCACGCCAGCCTTGGACCAGAACTCTCCGACGTCCTCGCAGACCGGGCAAAATATACCTGAGTTCAGATACATTGAGTATCCGTCTATGTGGATGCTACCTGAGAGCATCAACGAACTGACGTTGAACGGTTACTGAATGCGGAGCTGAGCATGCGGGAGCGAGTATGGAGCATGTGGCCAGCGGGCCCTAAGCGTAGGAGTACATATGACACCAGGTAGCACCGAGAGGCTTGAAGTAATGGATTGTTGCCGCGTATCGCCGCAGCGACGGAAGATGAATAGTGCGTGTCGTCTGGAATCTCTAAAATCTGTATCTTCAACTCCTCTTCTAGACCTGAATCCAACCTGTCGCAGCGTACATACTTATAGTAGGCGTACATTTAGCACGCATGCATTGCGCCTCCAAACAGGTGTTGAAGGTCCGGGATAAATGCGAGCGAAGAATGAATTCTAAAATGTTATGCGCGGTCAATTGTTTTATAACCCTTGAGCTATGTGGACCTTAGTAACCCGTCCGCTTGAATAACGTTCCCAACGCACCTTGTTATCCTGCAGCATTTGCGTGTACTTTTCCGCTAGCCACCGGCAGTTCTCCATTGCATTCACACCCTCCCCTTTGCGGCACTTTTCGAGTTCATCGCGCACCAGCCGGACCTCCATGGCTTTTACCCAAGATTCCTTAATGAAGTCGTCTCGGGCAGCCATCTTTGCTATTCCGATATCAGCATGTATTTCTTCGACACGTATCGAACGGAGAACCTTTATACATTTGCTGTGTAACATCGTCTGCGTCGACCGCCATGGTTGAGCGGGAAATAATACTGTTTGAAGATGTTTGCTATCACCTTTACCTTTTTCTTGAAGTCTTCGCTCTTGTGCCGTGTAAAACCTGCTAGTTTTCGCCTTCCTTTCGAAAGGTCGCGTAACATTCGTGTCTCTCAATTTTTATGCGGTATCTTTGAGGTTCAGAGAGCCCCTACGCAATGGCACGTGAAATAAGCTGACACCTGCCCGAGCCAAAGCCCGAACTCGGAATCGGCATCTCTGTACCGCGCTTCTACCAAAACTACAATGTCCTACCCACTCAGCTTTCCGACGCAGAACTCGCTAGTCACTGTCAGTCATCGTATGTCGTGCAGAAGCATCATCGAGTGGTTTTTCTTGACGCGCTATCAGCCCGGGAGACTGTCTGGGTCATCGAGATGCACAATGGTCCCGACAATCGTTTGACGCCGAACCTCGTAGACCTGGCCCTCAAACCCGCACTGGACGCTGTGGAACGGCACTGGCGTAACCAGTGGCGGGCAGTGCAAAACTTGAAAGATAAATCCGGCGGAAACGGTGCGGTGATACTTGTCGGGCGGAGAGATCAGGACAAGTTTTTCAGTAATGGCGCGTCCTTTCTTGTACACACCCCAGTTGTCTCATAGACTGACATTCTTCATATAGGCCTTGATTTATCCCTTGTGCCCCCGAATGGGAACTTCTTCCCATGTACGTCCATTGCCAGGGAACATGATTTACATTTGCTCCAATTACAGTATGATTTGTTCAGTGACATTCAATCCTCTGCTTGAACGGCTCATGAAATTCTCAAGTATGTTGCGCCGTCTGTCTTCTTTCATTCCTGATTCTGGTTACTAGTTCCCACCATCTGTGCAATCAACGGACACTGCTTTGCGGGGGGGTTCATGTTCAGTTTAGCATGCGACTACCGTGTAATGACTGATGGCAGCAAGCGGAATGCGTGGCTCTGTATGAATGAAGTTCGGCGGTCGCATCTTTTGGTTGCATTCTGCTGACGTGACTGTAGGTTGATTTTGGTGCCGTATGGCCTCACTCGTTCGCCGCCATCCTGACAGCGAAGATCGGCGACGCACAAGTGCGACGTAAGATCGCGTTGGAGGGACACCGCTTCACCCCACCGGAAGCATTGAACGCAGGTATCGTGGACCACATTGTTAGCGGCAACACTGCAGCGGTGCTCGCGAAGGCCGAGGAGCTGGCCTTAACCGTCGGCGTCAAGGCGCAGGGTCAGTCTCGCACCATCGTCTTTTTGTGTCCGAATTAATAGTTACTGATCCAGGAGGAGTATGGGGTCTCATCAAAGTACGTTTTTTTAGCTCAGGGGTGTCGATCTAATATTAACCGCGTATATAGAACGACATTTACTGGGATGCGCTTGAGGGAATAAAGCGGGATCCACGAATGAGCAACCCACTGATCGAAGACGCCGCCGCGAAAGCGAAACTGTAGCTACCTCCGAGCTGTTCCAAGTATTATTCGGAGATTTGAAGATTACATGTCTTGGCAGAATCAGTTGCACAACGATCCCAGTGATCGCACTTTTGGACCATCAATCACCTATGATGTCGGCGGTGAACCCAAAAATAAGTCCAGTGCTTGGACACGCTCCAAGGGTAAGTATATAGAAGGTTATATTGTTGGCTTGGTGATCGCAATAAAACATGGTGGTTCAACGAGCGGCCCTCCTGGCGGTCTGGCCCGCTCACTTGACAACGCGGGAGACACAGGAGCGCAATTTCACCATGTGTCTTGCTTTGCAGGTAACGAACACGTGATACGATGATTCTATTCTTGCGATTCTCGAAACTCGTGTTCCAACTTCCATCCTGATTTGATCAAGGGTGCAACCGGCCTACAATGCGGTCCAACGGAGGCACGCCGAATCCTATATAAGCCACTCTCCCCTTGTTGTCACTTACCCTTCTCCTTGTCCCAGGCCGGCCTTTTTTTTTCTCGCTCTTGCCCTCTTCCTCTTTTCTCTTCATTTGCTGGTTGAACCGCGTTCCATTTCACTAACCACACACTCACGGAATAATGCAACTCTCTCTCACTTTCTCCGCGCTTCTGGCAGGCGTTCTCCTCGCTCTCGATGTCTCTGCAGCCCCCGTGGCGCAGCCCCGTATGGTTACCCTCCCCCTCAAGCGGATGGAGGTGCCGCGCAGTGATGTCCACCCGCAGATCGTATGTTTTGTTTCATCCGCATCATGGCCTTTCATTCCCATTAATCCCACTGTTATTTTCTCCAGCTTCTGCAACAGCACATCAATCGCGCGAGCAAGCGTCTTGCTCTCATGTCCGGCCGGGATGCTCCCTCCGTGTCCGTCATGACCGAGGCCCTCCGCAAGCGTGTCTTGGCCATCGAGGGTCCCGAGGGCCTTGAGCGCCGTCGCGTCGGCCTCGCTGGTGCGTCCAAGTCGGAGAAACGCTTCAACCGCACTGGTGTCACCAAGCCCGAGAAGCGCCACAAGAAGGGGGGCAAGAAGCCAAAGGCCGGCGCCGCCGCAGCCGCGGCTGGTGCGGCCGGTGCCGGGACCGCGGCGGTGGGGAACAATGGATCTGCTGCTGGCTCTGCTAGCGGTGCCGCTGCTGCTGGTGCCGCTGGTGGTGCTGGTGCGGCCGCCCAGCCAGCTGGGTAAGTATTTTGTTCAATATAATCATTCTTTTATTGATGCTGGAATTTTTATAGCGCGATCGGTGGTCCTGACTCTGCCACCGGCCTTGAGGTGGCCAACCAGCCCACCACCGCCAACTCCCTCGGACTGAACATCGAGTGCGTATTATTGTTTTGAGGTTCATTATGACGTTTCTTAATATTTTCAGGGGTCCGGATGTTGGTTACCTTGCAACGGTCCAGATGGGAACTCCCCCGCAGAACTTCCTGATCCTCATGGACTCTGGTAGCGCAGACTTGTGGGTTGCCTCGGAGGCTTGCCAGTCCACCGCCGGTGGAGACTGCGGCAACCACCAAACTCTTGGTTCCCAGTCCTCGAGTTCGTTCCAGGCATCAAACACCCCTTTCCAAGTTACATACGGAACGGGTGCGGTCTCGGGTGCGATTATCCAAGACGACATCTCCATCGCGGGGCTTACGCTCAAGGCGCACACCTTCGGTGTTACCACCCAGGAGACCCCCGACTTCTCAGACGACACCGTTCCCTTCGACGGATTGATGGGTCTCGCGCAGTCGACCCTCTCGGAGCAAAAGACCGCCACCCCGATCGAGGCGCTCGCGTCCCAGGGCCTCGTCCCCGCTGCCATCACCTCTTACAAGATCTCCCGCGCGTTGGACGCCAAGAACGATGGTGAAATTACCTTTGGCGCACTCGACCAGACTAAATTCGATCCTGCGACCCTGACCGTGACCCCCAACGTCAACACACAGGGCTTCTGGGAGTCTGCCTTGGACGCGATCACCGTTGACGGCCAGGACACCGGCCTCGCTGGCCGCACCGGCATCATGGACACCGGAACTACCCTCATCGTTGCCCCCGTTGACGACGCAACCGCTGTGCACAACCTCATCCAAGGCTCCCAGGCCGATGGGCAGGGCGGGTTCACTGTCCCTTGCACGTTCAACCAGTCGATTGCGCTCACCCTTAACGGCAACCAGTTCGCGATCGACCCCCGCGACATTGCGATCCAGCCCGTCGACCCGAACGACCCCACTGGCGATTGCATCAGCGGCGTCAGCGGTGGAAACATCGGCGGCGCTACCGAGTGGCTTGTTGGTGACGTGTTTTTGAAGAACGCATATTACAGTACCGACGTTGGCAAGAACACGCTCACGTTCGCGAAGCTTGTCTAAACGGACAACGACTTTCTCCCTCTAGCAAGGAGTTGGGTCCGTTGTACGTGGAAATCCTGGGACGCTGTCGCCTTGCCTGGATTCTACCGTCGTAGAGACTTTTTTTTACCGACCATCTAAATGTGTGTATTATCTAATGGAACAATGATAAAGATGGGTTGCTGGGCAAACGAATTGAAATGCGAGATTTCAGTCGACTTGAGGATCCTTACGACTGTCTCCACCGCTTGACATGAGAATTTAGGAGCTGAGAGTCGCTCCTGCCTGTTCCTAGATTTGCGACCCGTCACTTCCAGCTCTCTTTCGCACACTTTCAGCCCGGTCCGAAGTCATTGAGACTGCCAAACCAGTGCGTCCTTCGCAGCGCTTCTAAGATCCTGCTGACTTTTTCCTTGCAGCTGTTCCCCGCAATCTACCGTGGGGCGCTCTTTCCTGCGGGTGCGGGGGCGCAGCCCGTAATCGTGCCCGTCTCCCTCGACGGGCTGGGAACAGACATGTTCCCGGAGGATCTGTGCGCATACGCGTGGGTTGGGCCGGCGCCGGCCACTGGGGCAGTTACACGCGTCAAGCCCGCGTGGCGGATGGAGGCGGTAACGGCGCAGTATATCTCGTGTACGCGTGCGCGCAAAAGATCTCTGCGGCAACGGGCGTGACGGCGAACAGTGTCTTAAGCGCCGTGGGAGGGGGCAAGCCACGCACAGTGTACGGCGACGCGCTGTTCGTGAAGGAGAGCGTGAGGCAAGAGTGTATCGTAGATCTGGGCGAGGCCGACTTCAGACATGTACGCGAGAAGTTTCAGAGGTACGTTTCTTTACGCGTCGCATAGCTGGAAAAGAATGATACCGAGCCGCAGATGGTGGGCGATACATGGGGCAGATCCAGACCAGGTGCGCAGCTAGTCAAGCCAGCTAAACGATCGACAACGCACTAGGACGAAATAACCTAATTGTAAAGTATTTCATAATGGTTGAGGTTGATGCATAATTCGAGCGCTTCTTGTCCTCGACGGTCGGTTATAGACAAGCCACGAGAATACGATCCAGTACGGGGAACACTCCTGATGGGACCGCGTCAGTCGCTCGGAGATCTGCCACATTTGCGGGTGCCAGTATGTACGCCGTTGGGGAAGGCAGTGATAAAGAGCGCATCCACCTTGCCAGAAGTGAGCGCGGACATGGTGGTAAGAGCTGCGTTCCAGGCCAGGTTATGCAAACCAAGACCGTCACGGTCGCCAACTTGAAGAAAAGGCGAGGGTTCGAACATTTGAACGTCAATACCCTCAATCGCCGGATAATGTGAGCGCTTGAGAATATGTAATTACCCGTGGTTTAAGAGGAGAAGGGTCTTCGACTCGGTGGGAGTCGAGAGCAACACCGCTTGGCGCCGGTCCGAGGCGCCTATCATGCCGCGCTTCCCGATATGGACGCGCTTCCTCTCGCGACTCAAAAAGGCAGAAACCGCAAAACGCACGTATATCCTGGATATCTACAAATTCGACTATGGTGTCAAAAAAAAGCCTAGTACCATCACATTCTATAGAGACGCGTCGCGTTGTCGTTACTTGGTTGAAGGTAGGCGGAAAATATATCATGATAAAGGGCGGTGTGCATTCAATCTAAATCCCCACTTCCAATTTTAGCTAGGAAGTCTGTATTCCTTCCTCTCGAGCTCGCGCTGACTCTCCGTCCGTTCTCACAGGCGTCGCCGGGCGAGAGGGTCCGATCCCTTCTCGTTCCTACTCACCACTCCCCCGCCCGCACAGCACAGCACACCGACAACTTGCGCGCAACCGGAACCCAGAAGAAAGAACAGCCCGATGACAACCGCACCGTGGATCAGCCTGACGAACGGTGTGTCATAATTCAGAGCCTACCCACCAGTGCATCGTTTCTGACGCGTCTCACAGGTAGGGCAACACGACCACGGGAGTGGCAAAGCCAACTGTGAAAGCCTTCACTGTCGGCACATTGTTGGTGCATTGCCGCGCGGGCTGTCAGCCCATTCCCGCCGCGTGTGGGCGGATGTGAGCCGGCCCTGCTAAACGCTTGATTGCCCCGTATCCCGGGGTCTTGAAACAGCGTACAATTGGCCAAAAAAAAAAAAAAAAAAACGGAAGCCAAACCAACGACAGTGCCTGGAAGTTGCTCCTCTGCTGGATGGGGTGCCGTGGCGGGCATTCCTGGTGTGTTCTGTTCTTTTATTCTCATTGTATTGACTCTTCTTCTTCCTCAGGCCGAACCTCCGGACGACTGTAATGGACAGCTTCGTCTTCGTAACATCATCACGCGTCCTGTCTTGTTCCAGCATCTCCAATACTAGTGATCCGCCGAGGCGCCGGGTGCTCGCGAAGCACAGCCACATATTCCCTTAGATCCAAACGCGATTTTCCCTGGTCGGTTCGCCCTGATTCCGGTATCATTCGAACCGTTGGAGAATAGGGAATCTTTTGGGATACTTTCCAGCACAATAGCTGAAGAAATGAGTGTTTTTGAGAGCATTCTTTCCCTGACCCGGACTGTCAGCCACGAACTTACAAGTTTGTTCTTGTTTCCTGCATATGCTAGCCCTCCCCGCCGTCACGTGCGGTTAGGGTAGAATTGCTTCGCTTCGCTCGCAATCATTTTGCCTCTGCTGACTCGTACTCTTTGCTGTCCGAGTCCCATACTTGCCTTCGTTCTCAGCGCGTCCTATCTTGCACTATCTCCAACATCCATTGCTTGGGCTCTTTCGTATCTTGAGCATTGCTTGACTTGATCCCTCGTAGTCTAAAACTTTTCGTTCAACTACGAAAATCAGTTATCCGACTACAGTTGTCAACTTCTGCTCGCCTGCAGGTGATGAACACGAGTGCATTTCGTCGAGCGGTGCTGCCTCTCGAGTGAAATTGAACCATTAGTCCCGTGGTCGTTACGGCTCATTCGGAGTTGAAAGACTGTGGCGATAAAAGACATTGGTCAGTGCAAGAGTGGCGGGCATCTCGGTGAAGGGCCGAAGATGTTCATTTGCGAGTGATCCGATATATCTGCCAGGCCCAGCGCCGCCTCCTTGCTCATTGTAGTTGAAACGGACGTCGCGCTGCCAACAGGGTCGATGGGAGACAGCAGTCCCTGGTCTAGATGTAGGCTCACTTGAGCCGATTGAATGCGAGATGAATGCGACTTTGGAAGACAACAACCAGCTCGAGTCGAGTTGCGAGTGAGATAGATTCCGTTGCAAAGGACGAGATTGTGGGCAAGACTAGTAGTATTATATGTAAGCTCGCAAGGAGGAATTACGGGAACGTAAGTGGTAGCCGGATTAGGCAAGTGGTGATGTCATGGTTTGGCTCCACCAGCTCTGCGCGTTGCTTTCAACCATGCAAGCCCACTCGTCCCACTACTGACTCTGGCGACCAAGTACTCCCGGTCAAAGCGTATAATATCGACCCCATTCCAGGGGAGCCCTAGTACCGCATCTTGGTATATGGACTCCTCAAAACGTCCACCCCCAAAACTCAAGCCAGCCCGACCATCTACTGCTCCAGAAAATACATTCCAGCCTCTGCTTCCTACCGCCATGCACACTCTTCAAGAGGACGATATCCAGGAACCCCTCATTATCAACTTGGGTGAGGGACTCGTGCTTTGCTCGTATCTCTATCGACTATCGGCTTGAAAATAACTCGGAAAACTGCCACTTTGCTGCTGTTCGCGTTTATTTAATATTTCTCTCTTTCTCCCCAGTTGCATCCTGTGTCTCTTTCTGCTTAATTTCAAGTTTACAGCCCAATTGTATACTAATTCAACCAACAGACACCCTGCCACCCCCATTCGACCTGTACCAGCCCGCAAGCACAATCCCACAAACCAATGACTGGGCAACGTTCATCACCGCATATGCGTGTGGCCGCTGGGACCCCCATCGAATTCCAAGACCGCCCCGTGCGGTCTTGGAATATGAAACACCCGAAGAGATCCCATCTCATGTCCCCCACGGCGCCCTCGCATTCGAGCGTACTCGCCCACCACAATCCCCGTCCCATCGCCTCCGCGCGTCCTTTTCCGCCCTCTCATCCACGACTCCGTCCCCGGCCGTCTCTTTGTCTTCCACCTATCCGCCCTTTCCTCTCCCCGGTTCCTTCCCTTTCCCCCCCTCATCCACCTTCCCATCCACCTCAACTGCGACCGTATTACCACCCGCCCCAATGAGCACCGGAGTCGCCGCCGTCACGCACCTCGATGCACAGACCTCTGCCGCCACACTGCGCTGGGCCGGTTCGCGCGTCCGCGTGGCCCCCCTCACGCTCCCTAGCCCTGAGCACGAACTCACTGACCCCATGCGCGGCGCTGGTGCGGTCCCTATCCCCGGGAGCCACCCTGGGTTCCCCCCGCCCATCCCCATTCGTACGTCCCTACGCCTGACGGAGGCCATGGAAGAAGCGCCACCACGGTCAACGGCTACGGTGGTTACTACTCACACGGCGTCCAGACCCCGGGCTGGGACGTTATGACCCCGGGCGGCACGCGCCGCTCGCGCCTCAGCGGCTTCTGGAGCGGCACCGCGGACGTCGAAGACCAACCCTACGTGTACTACGGTGGCAACGACATGCTCCCCACAATCGATGGCAGCCCTGCGACGCCGGCGGTAGAACGCGACGCTTCGCGGAGCGTCCCCGTTCCGAACGCGGCGGTGAGCGCCCCAGGGTCTGTGCCTGTGTCGCGTGCAGCGGACGGTGAAGGAGTCTCCACCCTCCCGCTGCCCATCCCCCGCCGGCCGCCGCCGGCAACCGCCCCCGTGCGGTCCGGCGAAGCAGCCCCCGGGGAGGACGGGGACTACTTTGGTGTGGTCGCCGTTGGGGGCGGAGGCGCGGGCGCAGCTCGCTGCGGACTCCTCCTAGGACACGGGAGGGGAGCGTGTCCGGTTTACACTCGTCTGATGAGCCGTCGCCGCCCGCGTCCGCCGAGCAGTCGCCGAAGGACTCGGGCCAACCCTCGCCTTTCTCCGCGGGCCCGACGACACCCGACTCTAACCCTAAGCGGCCGGCTCTGGATCGCGCGACGAGCGGTCCAGCAGTGGCAACGAGTTCTTCTGCCGTCATCCAAGCAAACGGTGAAGACCCAGCTCCAGAAATTCCCCCGGAACCAGCAGAGGTTTTCGAAAACACGCAGCTGCTTGACCACCTGCACTCCGATCCCCCTAACGCCTTTTCATCCAACTCCTCTTTGACCAACGATACCGCATACAAAACAGCACCCGACGGCATGCGCCCCGTGCTCCCCCATGCCAGCACGCTCAGCCACCCGAGCGCGTACTCTGTCGCAAATGGTATCTACACCGATGACCCCTACCCGGACGGCGCGTACGTCTCCACCGTCTCCGCATACTCCGTACCCGCACCGGCGCCGCGCCGCGCCCTCGCGCGGCAGATGAGTGCGCCGCTGCCTCGGTCGGCGGCGGCCGTGCTAGGTACGCTCGCGCCGGCGACGCCCCGCGCGCTCTCAAGCGACCCGGAGCGGGATGCGCGCGAGGGCGGTGCGGACTCCGGCACGGCGGCAGGCAAGCAGAAGGCACCGGCGGAGAGTGCACATGGCTCCTCGAAGGAAGACGCGCGCGCGGTACGGGAGGAGCGCGCGTTTGCTGCGCGCGAGTTCCTCGCACCGCCGTACCCCCCGGACGAGCTTGGGCGACGGAGGGCGCTGTATAAGTGAGTGTCGGGTGCGGCGCTTCGTCTGTCGGTGCTGATGAGAACCATTACCACAGGTTCAACATCATGAACACGGGCCCGGACCTCAATTTCGACCGCATCGCGCACCTTGCGAAGCTCGTATTCAACACAAAGGGCGTGCTGATCTCGGTTGTGGATGGGGAGGAAGAGTGCGTACCGTCTCAATTTTGTGGGGGTTCCATAGCTGATGGACGACTTTACAGGTGGTTCAAGTCCGAATGTGTGTCCTCCGTTGGGATGCGATGTCGCGTCGTGCTAATGGCCCTTTTTGCGCAGGGGGCATGAACAAGGTGTACAGTTTGTCGCGCGCCGCCAGCTTTTGCGGGCACGCGATTCTGCAGCGCGGCGACGAGCCAATGATCGTACTCGACAGCCGGCTCGACTGGCGCTTTGCCAAGAACGTTAGAAATTTCCTTTCGCTCCTGGGACTCCTACTGACTTTGTTCTTATCAATTATCCGCTTGTACCGAACCCCATAGCCGCTCGTCCTTGGCTCGCCGAATATCCGCTTCTATGCCGGCGCACCGTTGCGCACGCACGACGGGTTCAATATCGGGTGCCTGGCGCTGATCGACGACGTACCGCGCGAGGACTTTACGCCGCGGCAGCGGCACACGTTGAAGGAATTTGCGGCCATTGCGATGCGGGAAATGGAACTGTGGCGAGATAAAGTGCGTCTTTCTGTATTTTCCAAAGTTAATGGCCCACCTTTGTGTGTAGATCCAGCTCCGGATACGGGACCGCATACAGAACTCGGTACGTGGGTGGCTTGCGAGTGCGAGCAAGGATGTGGTATGCTGACTGGCCGTGTAGATGGAGCAGTTCAGTCGGGAGTGTCTAGAAATTGACAGCGAGGTGGCGGGGCACTCACATAAAGAGGAGAGGGAGGGGCAGCACGACCACCGGCCAATGTCGAAGGCTGATGAGCAGGGAGACGAGGCGCCGTCGAAACCGCGCGATCCGCCGGACCTCATGGGCCCTTCCTCCTCGATGGACACCGTCTACGACCGTGCGGCGAAGCTCGTGCAGCGCACTCTTGACGTCGAGGGCGTCGTTGTCATGGACGTCTCGCATTGCGAGGTGCTCGAGTCGATGAGCGCCGAGAGCACCGTCTCTGTCGTTCTGCACCATGGAGACCCCGACGTACCGATAACCACACACACGCTGTCCGCCGAGGAGTACAGTCGCCTCCACGACTTTTTTGCGCGTTATCCGGAGGGAAAGATCTCGGAGGGCATTGTACCGCCTACCTTGCGCCTCTTTCTCCCGCAGGCGCATATTCAATACGCGCTCGGTGAGTTGCATGTAATTTCGATCGAGATATTAGAGCTGATTGCTGGGTAGTTGTGCCGATATACAATATCGACAAGAGACCGTTTGCGCTGCTGTGCGCGTGGAATGCGTCGGACCAGGCGAAGCGGTTTGTAAGTGGATTTTTCTTCTGCGGCACATACATGACCTAACTTTTGTTAGCTTGAGGGCCACGAGTTGTCCTACTTGCGGCCATCGGTGTGATCATCCTGTCCGCCGTGCTGAAGAGGCGCATGATCCTCGCGGACAAGGCCAAGAGTCTGTTCATCTCCAAGTGCGCAGTCATTCATATATCCTTCGTGGCCTTTTTATCTGATTCGCCGCTTCAGTATATCACACGAATTACGGACGCCACTACACGGAGTGCGTTTCTTTTTTTATCGTCCATGGTATTTGGCTAAATGGAGCCTTTAGATTCTCGCAGCGGCGGAATTACTGGGCGACAGTCAGTTGAACCACTCGCAGTTGTCTTTCCTTGAGACGGTGCAGGCATGCGGGACCTCCCTTGTCGAGACGGTGAATCACGTGTTAGACTTCACCAAGCTAAGCGGGAATTCCAAGGCGGGCGGGGTGGAGAATGTGATCGTGCCGACCGAGTGCGTTACTTGCTGTCCCATCTGATACATTCCAAGCTCACAGCGAAACGCAGCGTGGATTTGATGCAGCTCATCGAGGAGGCGGTGGACGGGTGCTGGATTGGGCATCGAGCACGGACGGCGATCATGGGCGACACGGGCATTGGAAGCGTGTATTCGCCACCCGAGGATTTATCTGCAGCCAAGCAGCTCGTTGAGACCGTCGTAGACATTGGATGGCGTAAAGGGGTGCGGTTCCTGTTCGAGATAAATGCGGGTGGACGGCAACTAACGCACTTGCAGGGATGGTCGCTTAAGTGCGAGAAGGGTGGGATCCGGCGGGTGCTGATGAATGTGTTTGGGAACAGCCTGAAGTTTACTACTGTGTGTGGAACGTTGGGTAGCGGGATTACGTGGCTGAGATATGTTTCTTTTCAGAACGGATACGTGCACGTAATGCTGCGTGAGTTGCCTCGGAGCGGCGATGAAGCAGCGAACGAGGCTAAAATCGAGCTCATTGTTCTTGACACCGGGAAGGTATGTGAGTTCTTGCTTATTTGCATGATACTTATCTATCTGGCACAGGGTATAAGCGAGAATTTCCGCAAGGTGATTAAAAATTCCCCCGTCCCAATACTTGAAGACTGATTCGCTCAGAACCAACTGTTTCACCCCTTCTCACAAGAAAATCCCTTGCAGACAGGCACTGGACTCGGACTTGCCATCGTCAACAGCATAGTCCAGTCCGAGAGCGTCAAGGGCAAGGTCGACGTCTGGAGCGAGGAAGGTATCGGCACCGAAATCAAGGTGACCTTCACGGCGCAAATTCCTGGTGACGACACGACTGCACCCGCGATGGAGCCGTTCAAGTTCGACGACCCTATCCACCCAGTAACTGTATCGCTTGTCGGCTTCGATGACGACCACAAAGGCGTGCAGTTGCTGTATACAGTCATGCAGACGTACCTGGTGTCGTGGTGGGGTTTTGAGGTTCGGCCCTCGGAGCAGGACTACGGCGAGATCGTCCTTTTGAACGAGGATGTCGAGCCAGTAAAGAAGGCGACGGCAGAGCGGGACACGAGTCGACCGTTTATCATTCTCTCGACTCTGCGCGGGAATCCCGGTGTGATGGCGGTCGCGTCCGAACACGAACGCATCGGCGGGTTCTGTCGCATATTATACAAGCCTGGGGGACCGTCGCGATTGTACGGGCTGCTCAAGCTGTGTCTTCATGCGATCTGGATTGGGCGGTCAGGCGCGTCGTCCCCGCATGGTGAGACTGAGCGGGACGAGCCTATGTTGCCCGTAACGCATGTCCCGCGGCGCAACTCCGAGGAGAGTCACAACGTGCAGACGGTCAGTCGTCGGCCGATGATGTCGCCGCGTTCCACGACGGTGCATCCACTATCGTCGACATCGTGGCGAACCCTTTCGTCGACAGCCGAAAAAGAGGAGCCTGGCACACCACCCATCGAGGATGGCGACGTCGACCCAACAATCAGCATCGGGGCGGGCCGGCACGCTCCTGCGGTCGTCGATGGGGACAATCAACTCGGACGAACGGCGGTTCCGTGTATTAGTCGTAGAGGACAACAGTATATTGCGGAATCTCCTGTACGTGAACGCCTGTCGTGGATTTATACTTCTTCTGACAGCGCGCCTTAGCGTCAAATGGCTCGCGACTAGGGTTAATCCTCCGACATTTGTATGGATGTTTGTTGATCTAGGATTTTGACAGGGTTACGAATATCGGGACGCGGTCGATGGCCGCAATGGCGTCAAGGTTTATGAGGAGGAGGGGCCATTTGAGTACGTCGCTGACTGTGTTCCTTGCATCTTCTGACATGTGTTGCTCAGTGTCGTTCTTCTGGATATGTCAATGCCAATTCTTGATGGTATGCGAGGAGCGTATTCTTGGAGTAGCATGCTTATTGTTGTGTAGGACTCCGGTGCCACGACCGAGATCCGACAAATGGAGGCCCGATGGCAGCGTGAACGACCCGAAGGGGACCCCAACGCGAATACTGGCGCTCACGGGGATGTCGTCGCTAGAAGACAAGCGTCGGGCATTCGAGGCGGGCGTGGACGGCTAGTAGTCTTTAAAATTGGTGTCTATTCGACTCGACTGACATCTACTCAGTCTGGTAAAGCCTGTAGCGTTCAAGACGCTGGACGAAATGTTCTCGAAGCTTGGAGTTTCATGACAATGGTTACTGCTCGGCGGGTTTCTCTTCCTCTCTCTTCCTTCCATATTTTGCATACACTCAATTTCCAAACATAAAGCACGTACTTATTGCGGTTCAATCTACGGGAACCCTTGTTACTGTAATCAATGTAGCATTAACACCTATCAGCTGTACCTATTCTTCTCATGCAATCATGATTCTGGGTTGTCGCCAACCAATTGTTGTTGGCATTGGGTTAAAAACGTTCTTTCTTTCTTTGAGGCTCGGGTTTTTATTTTCTGTTTTTCCGGCGATCCCACAGAGATCCCCATCAGGCAAGTACCAGAATGGAAGGGCTGGTCTAAGCGAGATCTAAAGTTAGATTACGTTTAGATTGGCGAATGAGATCGCGACGATCGCGACGATCGCCAGCTGCAGTTATTCCACTTAGATCTTCCATGGCACTAACGTCTTGAACAATTCTGCCCTTAAAACCATATTTTCCCCCCCGTTTTCTGGTGACAGCAGGACACACGTTGCCAAAATGGCTGGCGGTATATGCGCCAATTCACTTCGCGTTGCGTCGAAATTTCGAGGGAGTCGCCGTCTTCCGTCTATACTTCTGGCTCCGTATTTCACATCCGGCGATCTCTGCCAAAGCTTAGAATATTTTGAGAATCTTTCATGGAGAAATTTAAGCTTGTAACAAGAGTTGTGGCTCTGTCAATTGTGTCAACAAGTCAGGGTTTTTGTTGAGAAGGACTCACTGTAGAACAGTAACCAGAACCAAAATACAATTGCAGCGGAAAGAACGCCCAGCACAAAAACCGCTATAATAAAAAAGCGACCTCCCGTCGAAGACTGACTCGGGATATTTCTGGTTGCGAGTTTCGTACTCGTACATCTTCCTCAACTTCTCTTTCAAGTCTTGAATTTCCTCTCGTACAGAGAACGTTGGGTCTTCGGTTTCCGACGGAAGCCCTCGATCCTCTTCAGCTCTTTCTTTCGTCTACAACATGATTAGAGGCAAATAACTGAGACAAATTGACACAACAAACAGGCTTCCTCCATATAAAGATTGTTGCAGGTTGCTCACTATTGCCGCACGCGATAAAGTGATAATCACGAGTGGAAAAGGCCTAATTAATTAACTCATGAATTCAAGTGGGTCAGTCGTTGGTCCGACGCACTGTCACCGCATAGAAAGTGCCAGGCCCTGATGATAATAAAATATGCATAGGTGATTGGTCGATATAATTATAAATGCGGTGACGTACCTTGAGCTGGCAAGGACTGCAGTTGCAGTAGTGCCCCATCCAATTTGAATATATGAACGGTCCCGCTATCGCCTCCACACACCACAGTACGACCATCTTCCTCGGCGAAGACACATTGCTTGATTAATCTCGTTCCCGGAGGGACCGGCAGCGTAATGGGAGTTACCGAGTCCGCCGGTTCGTAAACATCGAAATCCCCACTAGATAGATTGAATACTGCTTTCATACTACCATCTGCTGAAAGGGTTGTACTCCCTCTAGTGACATATCAATAAAACAACAAAACTCGAACGCTGCTAGACTTACACTCCACCGTGCAGCTTCGCTCTTCCAATCAAATTACCGGTGGCGGAATTGCAATAGATGCTGCAACACGTCAGGGTCAAGAGTAACGGCGGAACTGTGAATCACTACACATTTCCGAGACAGCAAGTGTGGACAACAAGCTGCTCGCTTCTGCCACCTTGGAAGTAGATGCCCCGAGGAATATCCTGGACTTGGAAGCTCCAAAGGGGGTGTAAAACCTCTACATGGGAGTTTTCTTGAATTAATAATGCACCGATATCGCTGGAAATGGCGCATACTAGTGTCCTTGATGGTAAACATCCGAATCTGACCAGAGTGACTCGCCACAGCGAGCCTCGAACAGTTGGAATCAAGTGCTTGCACCTCGACGGAATCATCGGGTTTAAAAACATCGGCGGTGGTAGAAACCTGTGGAAGGAACTTGGCAGTACAACAAGCTCGCTTAAGCTCCAGTAAAATGGTCAAAGACACCCACCTGGTTTTGTTCGTCGCAGAAGGGATACGCAGAGACGACCCCTCTGCCTGTTCCGATGAATAACACAGGCATCCTATCGGCGTCTCCAGAATGCCATGAAAGAGCGGTAATCTGGCCCCAGCGATGGCTCCAGAGTTTTTGTAGGCATGTATTAGTCTGTACGTCCCAGGTTCTCAGCACCTGGTCATCACCTATCCAAACATGAAACGGCCAAGAAAAGAAATGGAGACAAAGGCAGCTTGCCTCCGCTGACCAACAGTGTCCCATTCTTTATGAAGAGGAGGCAGTTTACCGGGCCGCTATCGTTAGGTTGTGGTGTTAAAGTCGTGAATAGCGTGTATCGTCGCGTCATCCTTCTACTTTATAGGGTTGGACAAGCGTTAACGCGTTAACGGGGAGCCTCATGGCAGATCGCGAAAGATTATATGTGATTGGTCGTGGGACATTTACCACTCGTTAATAGCACATCTGATGGCGAGTGACGAGGAAGAAGAGAACGGCCCGGGCAAGCCCGAGCAGCGATGAGGACAGCGAAATACAAGGACATGTACAGAATATTCCTTTGAAATATATATCAAGTCTTACATCCATTTTCAGCGTCCCATTACACGACAATGTACCAAAGTACTCTATAAACTAAGTATCCCACCTAACATACATCACCACAACGCGCAAAACGCGCAGCTCTATGCAAATGTCCCCATCTGTATCTGTATCTGTATCTTTTTTGCGTTTATTCGCTTTTTATAATGATACTCCCTCACTGAATGCGAATGAGAGTTGGAACGCGAACCAAATGAGGATCACGACACCCCGACGAGCGTGAGTGCGCTCCACGTGTACAACGGCAGCGTGAGGTTGTCGTTCTGGTCCGACAGCGCCTCGAGCACCGCCGCAAGTGCGACGACGAGCACGTAACTCGGGGTCTGCGGCCCAATTAAATTAAATTAAATCAGAGAGAATTGAGTGCGTACTGAAAACGGCTCCGCAAGCCCACACACGCGGAGCGCCCACGCAGACGCAACAATCGAGGCCGCAAACGCTGCGCTGCCCTCGAGCGTCTTGGGCGTCGTGGGCGACCACGCGTGCCGCCCGTGGCGCTTGCCCACAATACTCGCCAGCGCGTCGCCGATGCCCAGCACCAGCACGCCGGTGAACTGCAGGAGGCGGGAGGGTCTGCGAGTTAAATTCATCAATTAGCATTCAACTCTATTTTTTTTAAATGCGAGGAGTACTTACCCCTCGAGCCAAAGCGCGCCTGCACACCCTGTAAGAAGGTAAAAGTGGCTGAGAATCGCGGTCCCGCCGTCCTTGGTATCGAGGAACTCAGCCATGAAACGATGCACAGCCGCGCCGAGGGGGTAAATCGCAAAATAGCGTATGTACTCGGCAAAGACGAACAAAGCAAAGGCAACGCTGAAGGCGAGGTGCGTGAAGGCGGGCTGCGGATGGAAAAAATATTCACGTCAGTACAAGAGCAGAAGGAAGAGAGACGAAAACGCACATCAAACGCAACGCCCGGAAGGAACATCACCACCACCAGCGCATGGAAGAACTTGCGCCGCGCATTGAGCCTCAGCGTCGGCGCGCGGTCGAGGAACTCGCCGGACGCAGCAAACAGCGCGCTCGTCGGGGTCGCCTCTCCGCCTGCACCCACACCCTGCCCAACCCCGCCCATGCCCATGCTCATCCCCATGCCCATGTTAATCCCCATCCCACCCCCCATCCCCATCCCCATCCCCGCCCCCATGCCCATACCGACCCCGCCGCCCTCCTCGACCTCGCCAACTGCCGCGTCCACCCCGCGACACTGACGCCCCCCAGCGCGCCCCAATACACCAGTAACACCGCCCTCCGCCTCCTTCCAACAACCCACCTTATCGTCCACAGCCACGGATCCCTTCCCCCGAGCACCACCTCGTCCAGAGTCCCAGCGGGCCGAGGACGATGAGAAGCGCGCCGAGCGCGGACGCGGCGGCGAGGCGCCTGCGTGCATAGATGATGTCGGCGGGGGAGGAACGCCGCTGCCGGCGCGCGGGGGTCTGCGCTGCGTGGCGCGAGAGGCCGAGAAGCGGGAAGAGGAGAAAGCCCGCGACGAAGGGGCCTGCGATGAGGGCTGTCTGGAAGACAATGAGAGGCGTGGGGAGGCGGTAGGTTTTGACGTATGGGGTGGTTATTGGCCACATCTGGGCGGGCGTTTATGTTGGTGATGAAACAGAAGGAGGGAGAGACGCACCCTCGCCATAGTAATATTAAGAAACTCCATAAATACCGCGGTCCCGCCGAAGCACACGAGTCCAAGCTCGCCCAGCGTGAACCCGCGATGGGCCATACGCAGCGCGACGTAGAGCGTAAACTGGTAGAACAGCGCGCCGACGACGACGTCGAATGGGGTCAGGTCTACGCGAATGAGCACTGAAGGTCAATTAAATAAACGAGATGGCACGTACGCTGCCCAAACCCGGCGCCGAGCCGCTCCAGGACAAGCCGCAATATGAGGGCGGCGGCACTCACGCCGAGGGTGAAGAGGATAAAGTATAGCCCGCGCAGGCCCTCGCTGCGAGGCACCGAGCGGCGCTCGCCCTCCGTTGCCGCTGTGGCACCATTTCCGTTCCCATTCGCCTGCACGGGTGGGGTTCCGCTTGTGCCCGTACTTGACACGACACTACTCGCAGCGGCGGCCACATACCGCTCCTCAAGCCAGCGCGACGCACACACGTGCCCTAGCAGAACCGCGCTCGTAAGGATCGACAGCGAGAGGAGGTTGTATCGCGCGCGGACGAGCGCCGCCACGGGAGGGAGTGCGTGTGGGTTCCGAGAAAGGCTGAAGGGCGGCTCGATGGCCCAGCCTGGAGGCAGCCATCTGCGTCCTCAGCCCCGGGCACGGCAGCGGAGGCGAGGGCGGTGCAGAGGAGGGCGGCGGCAATGAGGGGGGTGAGGAGCATTCCGGTGAGGATGCCGTCGTCGCCCGAGTCTCTGTTAGCGGCCATTCAGTATTATAATTAATAAAACTAACACGCAGTTGGCGCACCTGTAGTTCTTAGGGACGGACATCCAGATGAAGCCAAACTTGTCATCGGCTTCGGGCTTGCGCTTCGCGTGCGGCTGTGGGTGTGTGTTTTGGGGTGGGGGTGGTTTTCCGGGGAGGGGCGTGGCGCAGTCGCTGAATGTCGTGTAGGTGTGTGCCATGTAGCAGAGGGCGGCGGCGAGGAGGGCATAGAGCTCATAGGATATTGATGTATTGTATGTACTCTCGGAGGGCTCACGGGCGATGCGCAGGGTGGCGAAGAGCAGTGACCCAAAGAGGACGAGGGACTCGCCTGCGCGACGCGAGTCGATGGCGAGCGAGCAGCGCAGACGGGTACAAGGTACAGAGAAATGCAGCTCTATGAGACCAGGGAGAAACGCGGTGCGGTCTAAAAGGAGTTTTCTGCGGTTCAAGAGAGACACGATGGGAGACAGGGCAGGTTGCAGCGGGCGAGGACGAGGAGAACGAGAACGAGTGAAGGAGATGGTTGTTCTTCTGGCCTTTGCTGGGAGTCTTACTCTGCCTCGTTCATCCTCGTCCGAGTCATCGTCTTCGCTGTCCGTCCGAGACGGCGACGAGGATTCGCCGCCTTGGTACGAGGTGCTCCAGTCGACGACAAGGACGTCTGGCGCGCGCTTTTGTTTCTGGCTGCGTTTGCGAGAGTCTGTGCGCGCGGCTGGATCGCGCGGAGACGGGGACGGAGAAGAGCGTGATCGTGGTCTTGCCAGCGTAATTAAGCCAAGAGGAAGGGCGGGAATGTGCACAGCCACGGCTTACCAAGACGCGCGTCAAAGGCGCGTCTCTCTGGGGTCTCACGTTTGAAAAATCTGGGGAGCCAGCGGTAAGGTAACCATGGTGTGGTTGAACACTCAGTACCAAGCCGGATTATTTCGGATGGCTGCCAAACACAAAAGGTAGCTGTCAGTATCGGCATTATTCGAGCTGTCTAAGTACGTGCAAAGGTACGTAGAGCCGTACTGGTGAAATAATTTTATGTATCAATTCTTGCGATCAATTACTAGAGATTGTCGCAAAGTGAGCGGCGACTAGTACTGGGTTGCCCATAGGTTTCCAAAATCCACAACATGTCATAAAATCACCACTAAAAATCAAGCGTCGAGTGAAGATTGCATGCGTTAATTAAGCGTCAATTTAGAACGGAAACTGGACCAGAGACTAGTCGGAGGAGGACAGGAAGAAATTGAACCAATGTTTGGCAACATCGGCTGATCCCGGCACCATCAACTTACATAAAGCGTGACCATTGTGACCAAGCGCGCCAACTTAACGCGTCGTCTCATACCACAATGGCCACACCCGTCGCCGCCACAGTTTATCTCGAAGACGTTCCAGTCAGTGCCATTGCTAAAAAGTCACGCGTTTTCTTACTTAATTTTCACAGGTCACAGGCAAGAAAGAGTCCGCCCCGCCAAAAGAGCCCGCGGTCTACCTAGAGGACGTCCAGGTCAATGGCAAAAAAGAAAAGGCCGCCCCGCTCGCGGTCGCGACAAACACCGCCAAACGCCAGCGCACGCTCATGGATATGCACTTTGCCCCCGACGGCGGCGCGAAGCGGCAGAAGCTCGCCCCTCGGTTCACCGCCGGCTCTAGCAGCTCATCTACAACACCCTCATCCTCACCCCCGACCGCGTCCTCAAGCACGTCGACGAATGCGCCGATCAGACGCGCCGCTCTCGGCATCCAAAAACTCAACTCCATCCCGTTCTCTCTCTCCGCCTTCATCGCGTCCCTCCCCACTGACGAGGCGCGCGCGCTCCTTGCACTCGAGTGCGACACCATGGGCAAGAGCTGGCTCAAGCTCCTCGCGGGCGAAATCGCGCAGCCCTACTTTCTGGGGCTCAAGCGCTTTTTGTATAGTGAAGGTGTGCGGGGTGCGGGCGATCCCGCGCCAGCGAGAGTGTATCCGAAGCGTGAGTCGCGTCCGCGTCGAGCAATACGCGTTTTTTTATTTAATTCGTTGCAGCAAAAGACATCTACGCGTGGTCGAACACGCCGCTGGGGCGCGTCAAGGTCGTCATTCTCGGACAAGACCCCTACCCTGGTGCAGGCCAGGCGCACGGCTACTCGTTCTCCGTCCCCCCGGGCGTCCCCGTCCCCGCCTCGCTCCGCAACGTGGGTCTCCCCCTCTTTTTTTCTGTTTCGTCATTTATTCATTTTGAACCTAGATCTACACCCAACTCCGCGCCGAATACCCCGCCTTCACCCCGCCCTCACACGGGCACCTCGCAGGCTGGGTATCCCAAGGCGTCTTGCTCCTCAACGCGGTCCTCACCGTGCGCGCGAACGCACCCAACTCGCACGCGGAGCAGGGCTGGGAGGCGTTCACGGACCGCGTCCTGCGCGTTGTCGATGCGTACGGGGGTGCGAATCTAAGTAAGCAAGGCGAGGCGGCGAGTGGATACGGTCGCGGCGTCGTGGTTCTCGCGTGGGGCGCGAAAGCAGCGAAGCGCGTCGCTGCAGCGGGGTTGGACAAGCCAGGGAGCAAGCACCTCATCCTGAAAAGCGCGCACCCGTCTCCAAGGAGCGCAGACAGCGGGTTCTTTGGGAACGGGCATTTTAGCAAGGCGAATAAGTGGTTGGAGGAACGGTATGGGGAGTCCGCAAAAGTGGATTGGTGCGCCGTTGGAAGAGACTAGGGCAACCTTTGCTCCTTGGCCTTCGAGGATTGCGTTGGTGGCCACAGTCGTCCACCACGCTAGAGCTGCAGGGCGGCGTGTGGGGAATTCAACGCGGTAGAACAAAATATAATAATTAATGTACATACATAGTGAATACTGAATAGCGACGCGACTATCGCTTAATCATGCCAACGTAAGCGGATCACTGCGGCGTACCCCGGGCCGGATCTTACTCCCCGAAGGCCCTGGAGACTGTTACCGGGATCTCCAGGGCCGGATGCGGTTGGGGACGGTGGCCGTGCGATAGTGATCGGTACGGTCGGTGCCTGATCGACGAGTGCGACTGTCGGCCTTGGAGTCCCTCTTTTCGTTGGTCGCTTTCTGGAATATTCAAGCAAGTTTCAAGAAAGGAGGTGACATTTTTTTCAGCCCGACGTTCGGCGCAAGCAACAAGTAACCGGTCCTTTAATGGGAGGCTTCGTATTGAGACTGATAGAGTTTGTGATACCATCACAAAGGCAATGCTTCTAAAACTTTCAAGCTTCCAAAAATACTCGTCCTCTTATTTTCCAGGGTACATCCAAAGCGTGTCGAGGCAGTTTATTCGTCCAATATTATAGTGTAGTTAATTTGGGTATGCTAAACTAGAGCTCGTGGTGTATAGGTACATCTAGTTGTTACTAATAAGTGATAGTGATAATACAGAGCGACGTCGCGGCGCGCCCGCAGGCCGCGGCGAGCGACATCGAGTGAGTGATCATCAACGCCAATGCCTGCCTGTGCAGGCGGACAGACACGCACGACAGCGCGTGCAATGCAATGCGGCGCGTGCGTGCGTGTGGCTACGAGATGATACGGCCGTCGGCGGTGTATGCCGGGCGGTGGTGTGCGTGCGGGTCCAGCTGCGAGTGGTGGGCGTGCATGTCGTGCATGTCGTGCACCTCGTGCGGATGTTGCTCCTGCAGCCCGCGCGGCGGCGACGGCAGTCGGATGTGCACCGGCTGGACGGGTGGTGTGTGCGGAAAGTGGGCCCCGAGCGTCTGTAGCTGGGGCTCAGTCCGACGCCGCTGCGGTGGGTACCCCATCGCCACCGCCTGAGCCCCCACTAATGCAGACACCTCGTGCACGGGTGAGTCGACGGGTGAGTAGGGTGACTGCGGATGTTGTTGTTGTTGTTGTTGTTGTTGTTGTGGATGCTGCTGCGAGGAATACGAGTACGAGCGTTGTTGTTGTTGCTGCTGCTGCTGCTGCTGCTGTTGTTCAAAATACCCCGAGTACGCCGATATGCGGTCGTTGCTGCCGTACATGTACATGGGTGCAAGCGAAGACGAGCGCGACGACGGATGTGGGGACGGCGAGTACGGAGGCATCTTGGTCGATAATGCAGGTGGTGCAGACATGGGCGGCAAGGGCTGGTAATGCGGGACCTCCTCGGTCATGACAATGGTCTGACCCCACGGCCCTGTACCTTCCTCGAGCTCCTGGATAGCGGAACGCGGGGGTACGGCTGGCAGGGATGCAGGAAGCAGCACCGGGGACAGAGATTCACGCATAGATTCAGGAGAGTCAGTGGAAGAGTCGCGGCTGGAGTGGAGCGGGTGGTGGC
>JARJLF010002218.1:0-46367 GCA_029378395.1 Mycena leptocephala
AATCAGATGCCCGAATAGGAGCCGATGCCGTGAGACATAAACAACAATGTCAGCCACCAAAATTCCTGTGCGCCTCCTCTGCCATAACCCGTTTTGCATCGCGTCCGCCGGCTCGGATCCCCAACCACGCGCAAGATGTCAGCCAGAACAAAAATCGTCTAGGGCGTTGGTAACCATCTACAGAAGAGTGAGACCACACGCCGCCAAAACGAGGTCCTTCAACCTTGCTTTAGCCTTTCCGTCTTCACCGCAGCACTCCAATTTTTTTATTGCAAGAGGAATCCAACCACCACACTATGCATGCCAAGGAAACACACGCCGCCGTCGCCGTCGCGTCCGCCTATCACAAGTGAGCTGCCGCCGGCCCGCCCGGCGGACGTTCGGCGGTGCATTTACGCACTCGTCTCCGCCTTCATGTTGGAGCATGAAATCCCAACCAAACGTCCGGCCTGTCACCGATGACATATTTTCGGGGCGCTGATCCTGTCATGTCGTACACAGACGGACATGGCACGCGAGCGTCAATATGATCCTCCGTACCAATTTTGGCATAATTGTCGCCCCCTGCGGCTCCGGAAAAGCTTTTGCTTGAAAAGAGTTACCAAAATCCAGGTAGGACTTGTCGTCTTTCACTTCTTCTCAGATTTTTTTCCAAGCTCCCACTCCTGTAACAACCGGTCTGTACACTAAGACTCATTGATAAAAATCTTTAGCTCACCCAAAGCCCACCCCTGAATACTTGGAAATCCTCGCCCCTGAACCCTCCAAAGATTTCTTGCGCCCAGACTTCAAGTTTAAGCGAGGGGGAAGTTCAAGTCTTTTTATTTTAATCAATTATCCTGCTCACTCCTCCTCCTGGTCTCTGGATTCGAACACCTTACTGGACATCAAGTCGATTCCCTCGCCTTCGCCTTCGCCCGACTGGGCGTCACGGCCATTGGATCAAAATTGAAAATATCCCCATGGTCCGATTCGCTTAAGTCAAATGATTTTGTTCCCGCCATGGCCGAGCGCACCCCGACAATATAAGGCGAGATCTACGAAACCCCTAGTGCGACTCTCAATATTTCCTCTAGAAAACTCGGACCTCAGTTCGTTGGGTTCGTCGGTTGAATTTTGTGGTTGAACTTACCTTCCGCTCCATATCCATTCCTTCTGGGGATTTCGTTTGCCTCAACATCTAACGTTCTTCCTGATTTGCGGTTTACTTCTCCGACTCTCTATTTTAACATTCTTCTACCTAATTTCTGCCCAAGGGACCGGGGTTAACGTTCACGCTGATCTGCGGGTTTACTTCTCCGACTCTCCGAGTCTAATTTAGTATTTATTTTTTCTTCCAACCTGCATGTCAGACTTGTGTCCTCGGTTTAGTCCCCCGCCGCTTGGTCGATCCTTCTTGTCGACCTTCAAGCTTCATCGGTTGCCAAAATGTCTACGCTTTCAGCCTTTTCATCTTCGGTCTCTGTCTGTCTGTCTGTACCATTTCCTCGGCTTCGTTTCTCAACATCTTATGGTATGCATCAACTCCCGCTCGGCATTTCGGCTTTGTGGGACTCATATAATTCAATTCAATAGACCCTTCAATCTGATAGATCCTTGAGCTCGCTAGGAATGCCATCCACAGAATCAGCAACCGCCGCGCGATGCGATTGCGAACTTGAGGTGCGGGCGACGGGCGTTGCCAAACAGAGTTATAATTAATTGAGCGGGATCCCCCCGATATCCGATGTTTTGATTCCCGGCTCCGAGTACGAAAGGTGCAGTGCGGGATCTCAGGAAAATTGATATAATTCCTACAGCCCGGGATGCCAGTGGTGATGGCAAGTTTGCATCAATATTCTGGCCGAGCGGCAAGACTTGTACTGTGCTTGAATCCAGGAATTCGGATGTCGGAACCGGAAACATGTGGATATTTTCTTGACGCTTGGATAATTAGTTTTGACACGGTTTATGACCGAGGATGACCCAACGACGCGTTATCTCGAAACCTTAATCAGCGCGGCCGCACGTACGCTCAAAGTTTTGGAGGGCTTCCTTCAGCCAGACCCCGTCGATAACCTTGGATCATTTCTTTCAAAATCCGAGTGTGGTATCCAAAATTTATGCATTACCGACGGGGTGAGCTCAATATCCGTCGGCGTGTATCGCGACGCTCTTCCCACCAATCCGAACTGAATAACCGACTCGCGGGGAGAGCTCAATATCCGAGGCCGTGTATCGCGAAGCATTTTCCCACCATTCCGAACTTTTATTCGACCGGATAGATGCACCGCACTCAGAGTGCGTCTATTTTCTCCAATTTTTCAATCTACTCTTTTGTGGCCCATATAGCCTGGAAAGTAATTCTGACTTGAAGACTATTTTGTGCATAGCTTGTCAAGGTTTCAAATGACTGGTTCTCGGCCAGACGTTGTATCGGTCCCGTTGAACTTGAATCGACGCAAGGGTGGCTGTGCACTGACGTCACTTCTATTCCAAATCTGGGCAATCACCGCCTGCTTCCCGAAGCGGATATATGCAAAGTCCGGATCAAACTTGAACCAAACACTCAGGCTTGCTCTCGCTTTTACTCACAGGCTTTGACCTGGCCTCGCAGTATTCACTTCTCGGACTTGCATGGACTTCACAGCTTCACTAGGCCTTACCTTCTCAGGCTGACAAAATCTCTGATCATCCACGACAACCATGTGTTTTACTGAACCGCTATTTATGTTTTGACATCTTCTGCCTGGGATGTTCTCTCCCGCGGATATAAAACACTGCGCGAGAAACTGACGGCCTCAAGACCCCGTCTTTTTTTTACAGTACAATGGCTTGGGCCTTCTGTCTGTGCACGCTGCTCCTTATCGCGTCTGTTGGAACGAATGCTCAGCAGCAGTCGCTCGTCATTAACACACCGTACGCTTGTCACCAGCTCATTTTCAATCTTTCCGCATTGAACCACTGTCTGCTCTCCTAGCACCAATGTTACTCAGTGCGGAGTGACCAATGTGACGTGGTCGGGCGGACTGCGTGAGTATTTTAAGCCGTTCCTTGCTTCGCCCCTCACCATCAAGTTCGATTCAAGCACCCTACACCGTGGTAATTTGTTCCCGGTTCGTTCATCAAACCCGCCCCACCGACTCTCCGTACAGATCTTCAATAGTCTCGATTCCACCATGCCCGCGGGCGGTAACCTTGCCGCCGGCACGCCGAACACATCGCTTTTGTGGACCGTCGCTGAGCCTGCCGGTACGTCTTCACATACCGTAACTTACGGAAGTCGCCACTGCAGCTTCGAGTCAGGACAAGGCCTCTTCGTTATAGTTCTCGACTTTGGGACATCCACAGCAGTCAGCGATCGTATCGTGGTTCAGCCAAGCAGTGCGTAGATTCTTCGTTGGGTTCACAAGCTAAATCTCACCCACGCTCCTAGATAATACGTCCTGCCTCGAGTCTCCGGAATGACAAGTGTGGCGCTGCGATAAAGATACACGATTAAAACTGTGTCCATGAAAATCGAGAGCCACCGTAATTCGACGCAGCTATTCCGCTGAGATCAGCTCTCCCATCTATTGAATTATTGAATCCCTTGTCCATCGAGAAGAAGACAAGTCAAAGATCCGACCACAAAGCAGGAATTCTTCTTGTTCAGATCGTACATCAACACGAAGGCCTTCATTTTCCAGCTTGAGAGTGAGGATAGCAATGCACTACGCTGGCCAACTTTCGACTTTGAGTGATTGAAGTTAATTCTACGTTAGATGTAGGGTCTGACGAGCACAAGTAGGTTCCCAGCCAGACATTCAATGTGTCGGAGTCTATGGGTGACGACGAGGTTATGCAGAAGAGAGACCGAGTCCGCAGAACCGGCAAAGTGGGCGAAGGAACGACGGCATCGGCCGGCACCTACATGCCATCACCACCCATAATCAACATCATAACTTGACTCCTCTCATGAACCTAAAGCTTCCTGAGGTCCTCAACCTTCTCAATTTTTCTGCCTCGCCTCACAGCAGCCCTAGCTCCTCGCACTTACATACCAGTGCATCAGGAAAAAAACCATCTAGCTATACAACTATGCAGCGATGATAGTAGCAATCCATAGGACTTGCGGAATGCCGTAGCGAGGTGCTTTTTTCCTGATGTCTGAACTAGCCAACAAAACCGGTGTTTTTTCCCGAGCGTCGTCCACAACATCCTTTGGGGAAAAAAACACCTCGCTACCAAGTGTTTCACTGGCGTGTTATTCGTTTTTGATGCTTCGCGAACTTCCCTCCCGCGGATGTAAAAGACTTCGCGCGAAAACAGACGGCCTCGAAACCCGTATTTCTCTGTCCACAATGGCTTGGGTCTTCTGCGTCTACGCGCTGTGACTTTATTCTAAGGCTCGGCTGCTGACTCAAGATACCAAACTCTCCTCTCGTCCTATGGTTTCTGCGATACTCGGGACACTGCACTGAATTTGCAATTATCAGTCGAGAGCATAGAGGAGGAGCGAAGTGACGATCCAATGAGAGTTTTACTCGGACTCCGATCCTTCGCGGAGGTTGGCTTTGAGCGCCGTTCCAGTTAAGGTACAAATCAGCCGTGCCAGACTTCTCCGATATCTTGACTACCCTCGTTATCTTGATCTTCCATTGTGCGGTTCTCAGCTTTTCCTACCAACCTCAGTGGATCCAAACGATTACCTTTTCTTGCTCACGTGAGTGAGGGATCTTGGCCTCTTTGCGGCATGAAGACCTTGTCCGTGTGTAATAGGATGCTCTGGCAACGGTCTGGGCTGAGCGTTGAGCTCAAAAAATCCCCATCTCATTCGACTGCACGATATAATTACTTCGGAATTCTAATTGTTCGGCGTTTTGTCAATAATTACTCGTCGTCTTCAGTTCTCCGAGTCACCCTCATCCGAATCCCCATCTTCTGTATCCGAGGCCTCGCTTCCATCTTCTTCTTCATCATCGCTATAAACATCAATGTGTATCTCCAATCCGAACTTCCGAACCGCCATTAGCCTTTCATAAGCCGACTCGCTCATGTTCCGGCAAATTGAAAGGGACACCGTTTTCAGTTTTGGCAGATCATCTCCCCGACTGTCTACCGTTTGGACCCGCGATTCCAGCATACGGACCATGGGTTTATGACTCGACTGTTGAGCACCGGTCAGAGATAATGATTCCAGATTTGGGTGGGCGGGGGCGGCGAATCTTTGGCCCAGGTAAGCCATTCCCAGACCTGGTTCGTGAATTGTGTGCCCCTCCCAGGCTCCGAAATATCGAGGTGTCGCAACTGAGGCATAGCGGCAAGGCATAACATAAATTGGGTGTCATTCATATTGAATTCGTCCAATTTGAAGTTTTCGATTGTGCTGCCGGATCGTGCTAGGAAGGACGGGAGACCCTGGAGTAAATGAAAGGACGGTGAACTTTCCGCCTCGAAGACCGACAGTGTAGAACAGGTAAGACAGTTCCAAAATGGGTGAAGATCGTGAAAAACCTCGAGTTTGAGAGTCTTCAATCCGGAGTGGGATATTGGAGAGTACTGCAAGGAAGAAGGTCTCGTAACCCTGAACCTGCAAGCTACTGCCGTTGAGGCTTTCGCCAAAATTTGAAGACAATCATATGCCGAACAGTCCCCCACATCAATGTGTGTTAACTGCGACCACGGAAATGTCGGCCATTCTCCTTGGATCGTAATATTGGCGCCACTGAGGCTATCAAAATCCAAAAGGCGTAGCTTGGGCGCGATGCGTAGTCCCGCCCAAGGCGTGGATTTTGCAATCGTGGGCTTCTCGTGGTGGCTAACGAGAAGAGTCTCTAGTATGGGCACAGAACCTGGTACAAGGCCGTGGAGACCATCATAGGAGGAAGTCGGAAAATTTTGCAAGTCCAAAAAACGCCACCGCTTGGCGTAAGGCAGGATAGTCTTTATGAGATCCTGGCAATGTTTGCGGGTTTGATGCGTGACGGCCTCCTCGGGATAGTATTTGCGATACAACCGAATGGATAACGGTAGGGACCCTGATCTCTTTAGCCACATATCGCAAAGAGAAATGTTGGTCTGTATTCTTTTGTTCCCGCATTCGAGGGAGATGGAGTTCCATAAACTCGGCAGTGATAACGCGATGGCTCTCCATTCGCGAGAGATTTGTCCAAAGATCAATGGAGTCATACGACGGAAAGGTCTGGCCAAGTACTGTTTTTCGAAGAGTCGTTCATCAAGGACATGATCGTACAAGCAGTTTCCTATTTTTGCTTCGATTGCAGCGAGCTGCAGGAAGATCTCCGCCATGACTTCGGGCGGGACGCGTCGAATGGGAGCAATGATGGCTTTATGATGCTCGGAACGGCGACGTAGTTCTGCCACTTCGCAAAGCAGGCGATCAATGTCGAGCTCCCTCCACGCGACTTCTGCGTCGGTGTCTTCAGCAAGTTCGCGAATAGCGGCTGTTTCAGAAGCAGTAGGCAATCTGTCCTGGGCAATAATGGATTGGAACGGTGATGGAATGAGGGCGGCGCGTGGGGGATGCATCTTGCTGCAGTCAATGCATTCGAGCTGGGTAGGAGGTTCAAGAAATTTGGGTGCCATACCTAGATGTGAATTTTGAGCAGGATGAGGATGTTTAAGACGCGACTTACGGAGCAGAGAACCTTCAAATAACCGTGAACTTGTCTGGAACAGTCTGACTGTCTAAGAAAGAAAACGCGTCGCGTCACAAGGCCGTGACATCTTCCCAATCGAGCACGAAAGAAATAGGGGCAAGCATCAATGCAAGCCATCCAATGTAGTTTACCACCCGAGGTATATAACACATATAATGTGAGCGGGCGCCATAACTAATCGCTCTCACTCCCTTCGCCCCAATACTTATCCCCATAGTTCAGCGTCAGCTCGGCCCCCTTCCTCACCTTCTCCACTACATCGCCAACAAAAGAATCAGTCTATTGAATTTGATTCGGTGAATTTTACTTACATGCGCGAATCACAATCCGGCGCTCACCATTGACTACTACCTCTAGTGCATTCGTCAGCAAAAATGGGGAAAGGGAACGAGTACGGTACCCACCGTGTGCGAAACAATTTGGTAACTTCGGTCGCGAGTCGTTGAGGAACCGCGTCGGGTTCCCAAGCCATTGCGCGTCTACCTGCGTCCCCTTCTCGCCCTCCATCCCGAAGCACTACCAGATAATAAGAGGGAAAAAACATTCAATAATTATGTCGGGTCAGATATCACAACGCACGTAATTCAACCCACTGTGCGTGTGGATGATGTTTCTACTGCCCATGAGCATTTTATTGAATTGAAAGAAGTTGAGGTGACGCACCGGTGCCCCAATGTCTCCTCCCCGTCGTCTAGCAGCTCTCCTACATATTCTGCATAATACACCGTGCAGTTAGGTTTAGTCACATCAGCATCCTAAGAAGACTGAGACGCACCACCGAGCATATCATCCTCACGAATCTCCTCCGCCGCGAACGCGCCGAGACCGTATGTCGAGCGCCTCACCTCGAAGCGCTGCAGGATCGCAATCACATAGGTACTCAGCTGATTATTAATTTAAGAGAGAAAAAGCCGACTCGCCTTGAACGCTCCTCGCTGCAGCGCGGCGTTCGTACACCCTGGGCCCGTGCGCAGCACCGCCAGCTCTTCGGGGAAGTGCGTGTGTGTATCCCTGTATGGCGCGGGTGGGTTAATTGATCAGTTCAGGTTCAGGGCATAAGGAGGAGTGAAAAGGAGGGGAGGCAACCCACCGCGCATCGCACACAGTGCACTTCTCTGGGTCTGTTGTCGCGCGGGTCAGTATTATGTATGTACGCAACACGCGCAGGACGCACCGCACTCACGCCCCGCCGCGCGGCATTTGCACCGCTTGCTACACCGCGGATTCCGTGAACAGGTCGAGTTGCACCCGGGCCAGCGGCGGACGCCTGGCGTAGGAATTAAATAACGCTGTCAGTGTGGGCTTTGGCAGAAACGCACAGCTGTCCCCACAGCGACAGTTCCGCTCGCAGTGTTTCTTGCGCTTGAAGCAGGCGCAGACCCCCGCGCTCGAGCACGGGCCCGGGTGCACGCACGGCGGGGGCCTACAATTGAAAAAAGCGTCGTCAAACGCGCACCGGTGCAGCGTGAGACACTATGCCACGTACGGCGCGGCTTCCCCCGCTTCAAAGACCAATAAATGATGAGCGCATCTTTTCCCAAATAATCCAAGTAGACTCGGCGTACAGAAATCAAGTTGGCCCTTCTTCTTCTCCGTGAGCCGTTTCGGTTTACGCCGCCTTTTGCCTGGTGCGCCATCCCGTACGACCTCGGCGTCCCTGATGAAATGTTTCCGGTGCTGGAAGGCCTGTGGAAAAGGGTAAATAAATTTCAGGGTATCAGCAGCGACAGACATGTCGGCACGTCATTCTGGATATTACTGCCAGATGGCACGGTAGCATGTCTGGCTCAAGCTTGAGCATGCTGCGCAGGGCGGCGACGTCGCCGATCGGCACATCGTCGTCGTCAATATCCTATACGTAAAATAAAATAAAATAGGTAAAAATAGTTTCCAAACTTGCCATGTCGTCTTCTCCAAAGAGCAGGAAACAATCAGCCCCGCACGGGTCCCCAGCTAGCGCGCGCAGGTCCGCGTTTTTGCGGTGCGGCTCTTTCGGCAGAAGCGGAGGCGTTAGATGTTCCCAGTCGTAGTCGACTAAATATCGACATTATAATTAGTCGCATTCGCCGATGCAGCGAACTTACACCACACGCACCGTGCACATGGCAGTTGTGCATTATACAGTTCAAGTTAGGGCAGAATTTTGCGAGGCCATTGTTGATCTGCCGGAACAGGTCGTCGACGGGGAAATTTTGGGCAAAATGCGGTGGCAGCTGCGCCTTGCTGGAGGTGGGGAGACCGTCGCCCCAAATTACCGGTGGGAGGTCTCTAAACCAATGCAATTAACAATGCTCTTCCGCGTAAATGAGACAAAGAAATCACACCTTTGGCTGACCTCCCACAGCAGCCCGCTCTCGTTTGACAGTCGCAGAGGCCGAAACGTCGTATACTCGCGCAGTATATCGTTGATGGTCTCTGCCGAAAATTTGTGCTCTAGGTGGAGCCGGCGCACGGTCTCATACTGGATTACTTCCTCTACGAAAGAATAAGCAAGTAACGCGTGAAGGCACGAAAAATTTGCCGTCTGGATCCCTTTGATCGTCCACCCATTGAAATGATTCGAAGGTCGATAAATACGCGTCGCGGGGGAACGTTGGGTCCTCGGGGAAGGGCACGAACGGCGCGTCCTTGTTGTCGATCATGCGTGCGATGAGGTTGCGCGAGGCGGGCGTGCAGTACTGATACCGTGGATGCGGGGCAAAGACATCCGCCGCCTCCCCCATAGTTATTGGTATAGCCTGACGGCGTCCGATGAGGTTACCGTCGGCATCGTAGTCCTCGACGTATATGTACTCTGCATCACAACATTCAGGAGGCAGGTCTGCTTCAAATGCCACGCGGGGAATGCGGAATCGCTCCACTGCTACGGAGTCCATGGCAGAGTCCAGTGAATCCGCAATTCGACCCCATACTTGGGCGACGTGCTTGTCCTTCCAAGCATGAAATTCGTCCCGGACACTTTTATAAACGTCCCTTGCCGTTTCAAAATTCCCCAGCAAATCTGCCTCATCGGCGGCAGCGGCCATTTGGCAGAACACAAGAGTTTCAGATCAAACAAGGTGGTTGCAGGGTGCGCGTCGACGTAGGTTGAAAGGTAGGACTCGGAGGAAAAATCCCAATCCAAACTGGTGCAAATTCAAGGTTATATTTGCGACGTTGCAGAAGAACCGCCATCGCGCCAAAGACGAACGGACGAGGGCCGGGAAGAAAAGATTCGAGCCTGATCGAGGAAGAGAAGAGAAATAATTTCAAATGCTACAAGATATATATAAGGGCTAGAGCGCTTGAGCTTGAGCCTTGGGGCATTCTTTCTGTGATCATCGAGGGAACGAAAGCAATGCGAAAGCAATAGCAGACTTTAGCAGTACATCCTACTATTACAACACCGATAAATACATCTGCTATAAAAATACTCGCCTCAGGCGTCGGGGCCCTCGCAAAGCGTCTCCAGGAAGACCTTCAGATCTTCCTGGTTGATCTCGAGGACGCTCGTATCGAACGAACCGTGCCGCGTCCGTGCATTACACCGCTCTTTCGCGTCGAGAAATGCAAGCCCAAACTCACTGCATCGGACTGGTCAGACTCGCTCGAAAATGGGTCGAAACAAACCCACTTTTTCCGCACGTCGCCGAAATCCAGCGCGGCCATGACGCCAACGACAAGGTACGATTGTGTGCTCTCGTTGAGGCACGCCACCACGAAGGGTAGGCTTTTCCGCTTAGAACGTGCACTGACGTTTGTCCCAGGCAATCGGTCGCGTAAAGCTTCGACAAGCCATAACGCGAGCCTTGAAAGCGCGCCTGGATGCGAAAAGAGCGCGAGATGTGGGCCCTGTGTCAAGACAACAACACGGTGGTTCCGCATGGTCCGGATATCTTGCTTGTCAATAATGGAGGTACCCTGGTCGATTATACGGCGGTGCACGGTCATTGAAAGAGTAAGAGCCTCTCGCAGCTGGCCGATGCTGGTGAAATGTCAGACAGACAGTGAAAGGGGAAGTACCTCACTTACTTGCTAAGGGCATCGAAAGCTGTCCAAAAATTCTTAACCCACCATTGCACATCTTTCGACCCATCCCCTTCCGGATCATCATCGAACCCTTCACCGTCACCGATAGGTTTCGCCTTGGGTGCTCCGGCATTGTGCCCCTGCCCTCCAGGTGGGATATTCTCTCTTTCTTCTCGTTTTCTCCGGTTACTATCACGGGCGGTGCTGGCGGCCTCCCAGACCTTACCCCCGCCAAACCACTCTCCACCATTGCGTGCACCTTCGACCTCGACCTCCAGCTTTATACCCTCGGCGACATCCAATAGAGCACTGACCCCCTCGACAGCATCTGCCGCCGATAGTGGTTGTGAGCGGTACCCAAAACACCGCATGAAGGACGGGTAGGAGAGTTCGACGAGACCGTATTGCGGCGCAATGTCGTTCAGCTTCTGGACCAACGTCTTCTTCAGGTCCATGTCCATATGAGAATACGGCTGTTGAGTTTGTAGTATTGAAAACCTGAGAATTGACGCCAATCAGGACAGAGGAAAGGTAAGGCGAAAATTATTTTACCCCATTTTCGCCAAAAGCCCAGTCAGCTTTTTCCGCCCGCGCTCCTTCCATATCCCTAGCTTACTTGCAACATAACTTGAGTGCAACATTGCGTCGTAAAGCGTCCAATGCCGGAACAACATGAATCGCAGCTCTTCCGTAGCACGGACGCTGAGATCGTCGGGATTCAGTGAGATCGCCGCGTTCTCACCCGCGGGAGGCTGGGGATTGAGTCGAAAGACCTCGTCGCGGTACAGTGAATGATAGGTATCGTAGCCAGCGCGTGATATTCGTGAGGTGGTGTATTGAAAGGTGAGCCCCAGAATTGCGAGCCTATCGGCCAGTGTGAATGAATGAAAGTAAGCGAAGCCAGGCAAAAGAGTACCATAAGAGCTCGTTATCAACGCGCTCAAGGACAGTAGCGAGGATGTATATTGTGCCTGCCGCACTTTGACCGTGCCATGTACCTGCCATGTAGTGTTTTTCTAGCCGTGCAGAGTATATTTCGTGTTCATCGCGGGTCATTCGACGCGGCCGCTTTGTAGTCTGGTTAGGAACCAAAGACGTGAGAATAATTGGGAAAGCACCTCTTTGTCGACCCGTTGTCTTTTCCCAGCCGTTCGATCACCTTCACCGAGCGACCTTCGCTTGCCAGCGTTCTGCTCGTATTCCTCATCGTCGTCATCATCGTCTCTTTGGGGTTCTTCTTCGTCGGATTCGGAATCTGAATTATCATCGTCCGAGTCGGGCAGCGGTTCATACTTTGATCAGAATTAGTTTGGGAGTCGACCTTTAAGGTGGAGTACGCACCGTCAACGCTTCCCAGGCCTTGCGCTCTTCATCAAGGTCTTCCGCTGAGCCATCATCCCAAACGACGATTCGATCTCCGGCCTCGCCCCCGCCAAACAGACTGGATAAATTCTGTGGTCTTGCGGAATCGATGACATGAACAGACATCTTGGTGCTGAAGCCACCAAACCATTCCTCGGACGGGAGATCCAGGATCGCACCCATATTCAGGAGAATGAGTGTATGCAGCTAGCCGTTGATTTAACACCAAAAATCGTGTATGAGCGGCAGCACAACATACCTCTGAGACCATGACCAGCTCGTCCCTAACTCTCTCCAGGTCCGTGACTCCAGACACTGGTATTATTCGGTACATGACATCGTCTTGCTTGAATAAATCGGCGAGCATCCGGGCTGCACAAAGGGCGTCGACGTCGGGGGCGACGAGCATGATGACGGACGCGGCCGAGGTGAGCGGCGACTGCCTGTGCGCCTTGAGAATATTTGCATATGCCTCTGCATAGGATGGCTTGGACGCCGTTGCATGTTGAGGGGGAGGAAGATACACCATATCCCACGCTCTGTGCAGTGGAGGTGGTAAACAGGGCCTGTCACGCTAGCGCGTCCAACTCACGTGTCTCTGTGACTGGACGTTCCCGATGTCACTCTTCAGCGGGCCGGCTGATGCCGAAAAAAAACGACGTGCAATTTCAAGGCAAAAAAATCTATATCAACCCATGCGCGCCTTTTTCCTTCCATTCCCTCCGTTACCCCCACTCGGAACGACGTACGGCCCACCTCCACTCAAGCTCGCGGAACTCCCAGGTTTCGATTGCGTGTGCGGGTTGAACGGCGCAGCAGGAGCCGGGACCATTGAAGGCGCTTCGTCCTGTGTAATTCGACGATGCGGCGGTATTTGTTGTGGGGCTGCTTGAAAGGCGCTATAACAAGTCAACAGCAAATACGGGACACGATTACACCGCGTACTTCCAGGTCGGGTACGGTTCCTCGTGGAACCACTTGTGTTGCAGAGCCTCCTTTGCATTGAGCCTGTTATCTGGATCGTATGCAAACAGCTGGCGAAGAAGATCGTAGCCGTTCTGTGAGCGCACCCGTGTGGAGCACCACTCGTACAGGCGGTTGGTGTACCTGGACATTATCGGAAGACCGTCTAAGTATTTAAGGGTGTACACTCACGGATCGAGTCGTTTCATGTTCTGATATTCAAGCATATCTTTGACACCGGGCCAATCTTGTTCTACGCCAAATGGTCAAGGATTATATACGGAAGATGAAGTGGTAAGAACCCTCTGGCGTGCCCAGCACCTCGAAAATTTTCAAAAGTTGGTCCCTTTGAAATGGCACATTTTCTTGGAATCCAGCTTGGCCTCTTCGCCCTTGAATATCGGCCGCAAGCTCGCAAGCTCCGCCATGACACATCCCACGGCCCAGCAATCAATCGCCTTGTTGTAATGCTTCGCCCCCATTAACAATTCAGGAGCACGGTACCAGATTGTCACCACGACTTTGTCGCCAGCAAATAATGGTTGAAGCGGCTGATAAATCAAGCGCGCAAGACCTAAGTCGCCGATTTTGACAACACCCGACGCAGTAATGAGAATATTGGCTGGCTTAAGGTCCCGGTGAAGAATGTGGCAGGAATGGAGGTAAATGAGTCCATTGAAGAGCTGGTAAATGAGAGATTTAAGAACAGGAAGCGTTATCGCGGTTCGTAAGGTCGTGGCATGATGTTGGATTACTTGCTAAGCGGCCTCAGAGTCGTGTACCCAGATATGATAAGACACATAACTTACAAGGAAATCGTGTTCGGCAAATTCAAAGACCATGTATATGGACTTGTCCTCGAGAATAACCTCCTTCAGCGCCACAATGTTCTCGTGGTCGATCTCACGATTGAGCTAGAATCCTGGCAATGACGCCCACAGTACTTGTGGATACAAGTCAAACTTACCGCAATCTCTCGGATGGCACTCTGGCTAATACCAGTGTAGGTGACAACATCCCCCTCCTTGTCAGGCTTGAACTTCTTTATGGCGTGGATTTTGGCATCCTCCCCGAGACTCTGCGCCTTGTATACGCGCCCATACGTTCCAGAGGATATAAATCCGAGAATGGAGTATTTCGACGACACCGAGCGGCGCATAGCATCCCGTTTTACACGGTACATGCGCATCGGGTCGTTTTGAATCATATTACTGGTCCATTCGTCGACAGACATCACCGATGGGTCCAGGGCACAGTCGCGGCCAAGCTCATTCCGGCGGAGACGAGTTCAGGTTGATTACAAAGCAGTCGGGCCGAACTTTGTTTCGTTCTCAGACCGGGCCGCTCTGCTGCCGGGCCATAGTGTTGGACGCTCTGCTCCGAAGGATTTCCTTCCCTCAGCTTCCCTCGCTTTTCCCTCGCTTCATCTGCTTGTTCGGTGTTAACTTCCGTTCTCCGGTACCTCCGGTTCCCTCGCGAGTGGCCACCGCGTTGGCGTCATCTCTCTGTGAAAGGATGGTGGGAGTATACTGTAAAGCTTGTCTCGTTGCTCTCAGGCTGCGGATGCCACTGCCGTGGAACTCGACTCGACATGTCTGTCTCCATGCAAAGCTTGAGGACAGCAAAGGTCCGTGAGACCGCGGCCAATGAGAGTCAAATTGGCCCATCTAGTTCTTCTGGGTCCAGGCGATGCTTCCTTTTACCGTTGTCAAGCCCGCCGCAGCTGTCCCATCTCTCTGAAAGCATTTTCTGACGTCACTTGAGAAAAAGAAGGTTTCAAGGGCATCGAGCATCAAGGTTGCTTTGCGAATATTTCAGTTCTCGGGCCAATCTCGGGCCGTTTCTTTGCGGTAAGTGGACAATGCGAAAATAGCCGTCGAAATTCAACGTGAAAACTAGAATAGCAAGAACGTTTTAGCAGGGCAATCAGGAACGTTTAACCTTGAATTGGTCACTGTGGAGCAACGAGTTCATGTGGGTACAGGATTTATTTTCACTCAAGCGGCAGTCGTAGCTTGTGTGGCCGCAACAGACCGCATGCGGTGGTGTATTTAATATCCAGAACCCCTATTACTTCCTGGTCACTAGGGCTTGTGGATTTTCTGCGAAATACACAACTGAAGGGGATGGTTCTCGCGCAACGAAACATCTGTTCGCAAAAACACAAAATTTTCCAAATTGCGAAAGTCAAGAAGCACTTAAAAAGAAGCTCTTCGGAGGCTTCGCTGTAACGGAGGCTATTCTCTGCATGTGATATCTCGTCGTCATTCAGGTTGAATCATTTGAATGATTCTAATTTGTTCGTTTCTGATCTCTAGTTGCCATTTGCGGATAGATAATCCAACGGACCAGCTCACTACCAGCTCTCGTACATCCGAAACGTAGGGCGCGATTTCGATTGCAACTACATCACGCGTACTTTCATTGAGGACGAAACCATGCGTTTTCTCCACCGACCATGCGCACCTCCTTTCAGGCTGGAGACATAAGAGCGGCATGGATGAATCGGAGGAGCCCACAATGATATCCTCTATTTTCATTTCCGCCATTGGCGCGGCCCTTGGCTCTGCAACTCTGGTGTCCTCGTTGGGGACGTCCTGCACGTCTCCCCTAGGCTCGGGAACGTATGTACTCCTTATTTTGACTCGCAAACCTATTCAATCTTTTACCAGGGCCGCGGCAGGAGATCCGTTCTGGATGCAGAGTATTAAACACCAAGGCATTGCAGCTTTCAACTCAGATCCCACGACGTACCAAGTGTTCAGGAACGTGAAAGATTTTGGAGCCAAAGTGAGAAAACATTGCCTTAAAGTTTGAAGACCCTCCCAATTAATTCATATCTATTAAAGGGCGATGGAGTGACGGATGATACCGCAGGTACTTTTTTCTGCTCTTTTTTCTGGCTGCGTCCGCTGACAACTCTTCAGCCATCAAGTATTCCACTCATCTATGGGGATATACATAAATCTGAAACCTCTGGTAGTTCGGCCATTACTTTGGGAAGCCGATGCGGAGGAGGCGCCGCCGTTTGCAACTCTACAACGTTGGTTTTGTAAAATCCGAGCACGCTCAAATACTGATCATGACATAAAGCGTCACTCCGGCCGTTGTATTCTTCCCTAAAGGGTGCGTACAACCACAACTCCAGTTGATTTTCCGACGAATAGTCAACCTTCAGGACATATCTGGTCTCAGACGCCATTGTACCTTATTATTATGTGCGTTCCCCGCTCTCTTCTGAAATCACATGCTGACAAGAACCAGACCCAGTGCGCTCCCCGCTCTTTCTCGAGATAACAAATTGAATACCAGAACCAGACTTATCGGAGATGCGACCTCCCCACCGACGTTGCTGGCCACGGACAGCTTCAGGGCATTTGCGGTAATCGGTCAGTGCAACATATTGGGAAAATATCGATGGCTCATCCCCTTTTAGATGCTGATCCCTACATTCCTGGCGCAAGTGGCGCCCAATTTTACACCAATCAGAACAACTTGTGAGTCTTCCAGGTTCATGACCTCTGGAACCGACCTCATTCACGACCTAGCTTTCGCTCTGTTCGTAACTTCGTGATCGATGTAACACGGTACATATTAACCTCCGTACCGAATATTCGCTGCGTGCTCATGTCACTAACAGAGTTCCCGCCGAATTATCGCAAGGGACGGGTATCCACTGGCAGGTTTCGCAATCTACTTCGCTCATGAATATCGTCATCAACCTGTCCACGGCATCCGACACTGCTCATCAAGGCAAATATCTACCATTTGTCCTGGAAACCACTCTCATTCTGTTGCAGGCATTTGGATGGAGAACGGAAGGTAAAATCGCCCCAAATATCTGGATGAATGTCGCTAAAGCCAACCATAGCGGTGGGTTCATGGGTGATCTTATCATCAACGGAGGTGCGTTTTACTGGGCTGTAACATGAAAAAACGCGGGAGCTAAACGATTGACTGTTCCAGGGAAGTATGGCATGTGGGTCGGAAACCAACAGTAAATACTTTCCGTCACATCTTCATGGTCGTTTGCTGACTCGGTCTTGGTCCAGATTCACGGTCCGAAACGTCACGGTCAATAATGCTCAAACCGCTTTCTTTGGAAGTTGGAACTGGGGTTGGACATACCAAGGCGTAAACATCAACAACTGCCAGGTATGCAGAGGTCTTTTTCCAGATATCACTTGTGCTCACTGTGCGACAGGTTGGGTTTGATTTGGCCACCGGTTCCACTAGCACTGCTCAGGTTTGCTTTTTTTATCTGCTTTTCTTCTTGTACGCTGACGTTCCGATACCACCAGCTCGTTGGCGCTGAGGCAATAATCGACGCCACCGTGACAAACACTCCGATTTTTGTCCGCACATCGGCCCCCAGCAACGGGCAGCTCATCAACGCTGGTTCCCTCGTTCTGAACAACATCAAATTGACTAACGTGCCGACCGCCGTCGGAGTCGTCGGCGGTGCTGTTGTCCTTGCTGGTGGAACGACCACGATTGCTTCCTGGGGCCAAGGAAACGTATACAGCGGATCAAGCTCGACTGGGACATTTACTCAGGACACGATCACGACCCCGCCCAAACCCGCCGTTTTGCTAGACAGCTCCGGAAAGATTTTCGGGAAAAGCCACCCTCAATATGCAGCCTACGCCGTTGGCGAGTTTGTCAGTGTCCGGGACCAGGGTGCCAAGGGAGATGGGAACACAGACGATACGGCGGCTCTCAAAGCAATTTTCGATGCTGTATGTTATCTCTTTTGGACGTCGCATCATTCCATTTCTGACGGGTTCTTTCGCAGTTTGCCGGGTGCAAGATCATTTTCTTCGACGCGGGCACGTATGTCGTGACGAGTACGCTCACCATTCCTGCGGGCACGCAAATTGTTGGCGAGGGCTGGTCGGTCATCGCAGGAAAGGGTGCCGCATTCCAGGATCAGAACAACCCGCAGGTCGTCGTTCAAGTCGGCGCGGCAGGCTCCTCCGGCGTTGTCGAGATTACAGACATCATCTTCTCAACTATCGGCTCCAGTTCGTCAGGATTTCCTGAATAATTCTCCTCTCACTGACTTGACTCTGCTACAGCCCCAGGCGCCATCGTCGTCGAGTGGAATGTAAAACAGACCACGCCTGGTGGGGCCGGAATGTGGGATTCACACATACGCCTGGGTGGAGGTATGTATGCTTGAGTGCCATGCTGACGCTCGAATACTGACTGATCACTTGAAAAGCTGCTGGGACCGATCTCCGAACCAACTGCCCGAGCGATGGAAGCGGTGGAATCGATAACTGCTATGCTGCCTTCCTCGCTCTTCACCTCACAGCTTCATCGACCGCTTACCTGGAGGGCACTTGGGTATGGCTTGCGGATCACGATATGGATGGAGATGGCGTGACCCAAATTTCGCTTTATTCTGGCCGTGGCATCCTTTCGGAATCAGCGGGACCAGTGTGGATGATTGGAACTGGTGAGTTTTCTCTCTTCTAGCAACGCGCATGACCTGATATCTTGCAGCGTCCGAGCATCATACCTTGTACCAGTACCGTTTGGTTGGTGCGCAAAATCATTACATGGGTTTAATTCAGACGGAAACGGTAACCCGTTCCACTTTCTGTTGCGTACAAATTATTTACAAAAGTTTGAATAGCCGTATTACCAGCCGACTCCAGTCGTCCCCAGTCCATTCTCCGTCAACAGTGCTTTCAGCGATCCATCGTTTGCAGGGACTAACGCTGCTTGGGGTCTCACTGTGGCCAGCTCTTCAAATATCCTCATATTCGGAGCGGGGCTGTACAGCTTCTTCAGTGTAGGTCCTACATTGAATCTTCACCTCCGTAGCCTGACCTGGGTCTCTATAGAATTATGACCAGACTTGCTTGACTGCTCAAAACTGCCAGGTACGTGAACGATTATATCGGCGAGCCGGATGGACGCTGAGGAAAACCTTAGAACCAAATCCTCAACATCGATTCAACGTCGTCGGTCTTTATCTACAGCCTTGCGACTGTCGGAACAACCTTCCAGCTTAGCTTAAATCAAGCTGGCGTCGTCAACCAGGCCACGAACCCTAATGGCTTTGCCGCGACCGTGACGTCTTGGAATCAGTAATCACACTCTTTGAAACGAGCAACAACGTTCTTTAAATAAAGAAGCCTTGATACCTTGTACAATGTACTTAGCATCCTTGTACCCTTAGAATATTAAAGAAATATAGTGCAGTTTGTATCCGATATCTCCGAACTACGTCATTCACGTATGTTCCCGCCTCTGAATAGCTCTCTGAATCTCTCAGGCTCC
The DNA here is from genome assembly GCA_029378395.1 of Mycena leptocephala. Classification (NCBI taxonomy): domain Eukaryota; kingdom Fungi; phylum Basidiomycota; class Agaricomycetes; order Agaricales; family Mycenaceae; genus Mycena; species Mycena leptocephala. The sequence goes on from JARJLF010002218.1 coordinate 19,266, forward strand.
TACCAAGCCGCGGTTTCGAGGACGGCCGTGGAGAGGATGACCCCCAACTTGAAGTCACAGCACATGCCAAAAATGGTCACAGTTTCTGAGATATAGATTGAAACCCCGCTAGCGGCTACCTGAGAGTCTGAGACTGTTATCCTCGAAACCGCGGATTGGTAGGAGCCTGTGAATCTCTCTGAATCCGGGTTTCGTGGGATCGCATTCACGGCGTTCAGCAAGGCCCCCGGTCACTCACCCATAACTGGCTCCGCCAAAAGTCCAAATTTTTCGTTGATTTACCTTACATTTTTCGGGTTTTTGGGCGTTGATTTACCTTATGGCGGAGCTGATTTCGAAAAAAAAAATCCACCAAAATGCATCTCTAGTCGGTTTTTCCCGCATTTTTCGCCCCCTGCTCTTCTCCTGCTCCATCACCGTCCGTGCGGTCACTGGCCACAGAGTGGGCGGCCCAGAGCAGTCCCGGAGCCCAACCATATGCTTCTCTTCAAAAAAAAAATTCTCGGGCTGCGCCCAATTTACCTTACAACGGAGCTGGTTTCCAATCTAACTCGTTGATTTACCTTACGGGACGGAGGGCAAAACAGCGATTTTGAGGCGTTGATTTACCTTACAGCGGAGCTAGGTATGGGTGAGTGACCGGGGGCCTGTTCAGCAACGTATATGCAACTTCCACGTATAACGGGTTTCGATCGCATCGATCGTATCGGCAGCTATGTCGACTGCCCCGCTGCCCTGCACATCTTTGTTCGCAATTTGGACCATCTGAGCTCACCCTCATGTGGTACTCATATTCATCATACGACCATCACTCACCGGGCTAAACTGCACACCGTTTTCTACAATGTCCGACGTCATCGTCCTCACTTGGCACACCGGCCTGTTCTTCCAAACTTGAGAGATTCAGTCAATGCAGGAACAACAGGGAAGATTCAAGGGGAAATCGCTAATAATATCTTGTATCCGGACTCGGCTTCAACTCTGTTCGCCTTACCCAGTAGGCAGCTGATTGTGTACATCCCCCGTTGGTGAGAGAGACAGCCTGTTTCGCCTTCACCTGACTCCCCTCGGATCTCTGGAACACTCACAAGATGAACCTGCTGGCTTATTCGTCGGGATCTGAACATCATCTTCCCGTTCCAGTAGCCAGTGAATCACGAGGAATTAAACCTCAATCCGCCAAGGACTGGTCACCTACTTAGATTTCAGGTATAAAAGTCGACCATGATCCTTTCGGCTCAACTGGAATTTTGCCGCGAAGCGAAGCACCATGCTCTTCTCATATTTCGCGTCGACCATTGTCGCGGTCATCAGCTCCGCCACTCTGGTCAACTCCCTTGGAACGTCATGCTCGACTCCCCTCGGAGCGGGAACGTAAGTCTCGATATTCTATACCCCTATGTTGTCTTACGAGGTTATCCAGCGCCGCTGCAGCGGATCCTTTCTGGATGCAAAATATTAAACACCAAGGCATTTCCGCGTTCAACTCAAACCCAAGTGGCTATCAGGTCTTCCGCAACGTGAAGGATTTTGGGGCAAAGGTTATTTCGCACATGTCCTAAGTTTTCGTTTATTCACATCCTCTTCAGGGTGACGGTGTTACGGATGATACAGCGGGTTCGTAGATCTAGACACCATCTCCTTGAGAATTCAAACTGATCGGTCGTTATCTAGCTATCAAGTCCGTCCTCAACATCTCTGGAAACAAGATGAACTGACCACACCCATAGTTCTGCGATTACAGCGGGAAGCAGATGCGGAGGGGGATCGTGCGCATCGTCAACGTGAGTATCTGTCTACCAACTCGTTCTTTTGGCTCACGCCGCTGCAGGGTTTCCCCGGCCGTCGTTTACTTCCCGAGTGGGTAAGTTAAAAGCTAATGTGGATCGGAAACACCAATTCACGCGTATAAAGAACCTACCTAGTCTCGGCGGCAATCATCCCTTATTACTATACGCAACTCATCGGGGACGCAAGGCACCCACCGACATTGCTCGCTGCAGCTAGTTTCACCAGTATTGCTGTAATCGGTGGGCTTTTCGGAGTTGCGGCCAAATTCGGATCACTAATCTCTTTTCAGATGCCGACCCTTATATTCCCGGCGGAGGAGGGGCACAATGGTACACCAATCAGAACAACTTGTAAGCCTTATTTTGTATGCTGTCCAGAGCACTCAACATTCCGCGCAACACAGTTTCCGTAGTGTTCGGAACTTCGTCATTGACGTGACTCGGTGCGTGTAAATATTCAAAAGTGATAATGATGTTAATATTTCTCGTAGCGTACCGGCCACATTGTCCCAAGGAACCGGAATCCACTGGCAAGTCGCTCAGGTAATGCCAGGCGGTTGATTTTCGTTTCACATTTGTGAATCCTCCTTCAAGGCAACGAGTCTCATAAATATCGTCATCAACATGTCCACTGCATCCAACACCGCTCATCAAGGTATTTTAATCATCATCAATCTGGTCCTCATTCTCACGGTTTCATCTCAGGCATTTGGATGGAGAATGGCAGGTAATGCGACGCCAACTCACAGTTGATTTACCCGTACTAAAATGCATCAAAGTGGTGGATTCATGGGAGACCTCGTCTTCAACGGAGGCAAGTTTTCGTTTTATGGTTTATTAGTCGCCATCTAATATTTTGACCGCAGGGAAATTCGGGATGTGGGTTGGCAACCAGCAGTTCACCGTCCGTAACGTCACCGTAAACAACGCACAAACCGGTATCTTTGGATCTTGGAACTGGGTAATGGACCTCGTCTACGAATGCTGCTGTCCCGGCTTACTCATTTGTTCAGGGTTGGACGTTCCAAGGAGTTACGCTGAACAACTGCCAGGTGCGTGCTGAAAATGACTTTCGTCGCTTTTATTCACTGGTTCCAGGTCGGTTTCGATTTGGCCACCGGAGGAGGCTCGGCTGCACAGACCGTTGGCGCCGAGGCAATTATTGACGCCACGGTGTCGAACACGCCAATTTTCGTCCGTACTTCGGCGGCCAGCGGCGGAAAGCTCGGCGGATCTCTTGTTCTCAATAATATCAAGCTTACCAATGTCCCGACCGCGGTCGGCGTCGTCGGTGGTGCTGTTGTTTTGACGGGTGGAACAACTACGATTGCTTCCTGGGGCCAAGGAGACGTTTTCACCGGCTCGAGTGCTACTGGGAAATTCACACAAGGCACTATTCCAGCTCCAAACAAACCCGCCGCCTTGCTCGACAGCACCGGCAAGATCTTCGGGAGAACACACCCGCAGTATGGAGCTTACGCTGTTAGCCAGTTTGTCAGTGTCCGGGACCAGGGTGCCAAGGGTGATGGGAAAACAGACGACACGGCGGCTCTCAAAGCAATTTTCGCTGCTGTATGTTATTTTAGGACGTTCCATCATTCCGTTTCTGATGAGTTCTTTCGCAGTTTGCCGGGTGCAAGATCATTTTCTTCGACGCGGGCACGTATGTTGTGACGAGTACGCTCACGATTCCTGCGGGCACGCAAATCGTTGGCGAGGCATGGTCGGTCATCGCTGGAAAGGGCGCCGCATTCCAGAATATCAACAGCCCGATCCCTGTCGTGCAAGTTGGAGCAGCAGGTTCCACGGGTCTGGTCGAGATTAGCGATATCATCTTTTCGACTATCGGTCCCGCTCCAGGAGCGATTGTTGTCGAATGGAACGTCAAGCAATCGAGCCAGGGTGCAGCTGGAATGTGGGATTCGCACATTCGCCTCGGCGGAGGTATGTTCCAAGGTTTGGATCGCATCGACAACATAATCACCGTGATTTACAGCCGCCGGGACCAATCTCCAGTCTTCCAACTGCCCTTCCAGTGGCAGCGGTGGTACCACCAACTGCATGGCCGCTTATATGGGTCTCCACTTAACCACGTCGTCGACTGCGTATCTGGAGGTTTGTGATCAGCTTTATTCTCAAAATTGATTGCTTAATTATGTCGCCTATAAAGGGCACTTGGGTTTGGCTCGCAGATCATGACTTGGATGCTAGTTCGCAAGCGCAGATATCCATTTTCTCTGGACGCGGCATCCTGTCGGAGTCAGCAGGACCGGTGTGGATGATCGGGACTGGTGAGTTTTTTCTCCTCTTTGGCAACTCGCCACTTAACATTTCTGCAGCGTCCGAACATCATGTTCTATATCAATACAATTTGGTCAATGCGGCGTCTCATTACCTCGGACTGATTCAGACGGAGACGGTGAGTTCCGTGCCTAAAATCTTCTGGCAGATAATCATTATACTCGTTAGCCATACTATCAACCTAATCCAGCACCTCCTGCACCCTTCACCGTTAACACAGGGCTGCACGATCCTGCGACTTGGACGGGTATCACAGCGGCCTGGGCTCTCAGAGTAACGACATCGACCGATATCATTGTGTTCGGTGCTGGACATTACAGCTTCTTCCAAGTGAGCGCTTTGAAAACGCTTCTAAACGATGCGGCTTACTGAATTCTTGCTAGAATTACGCTCAAACCTGCTTGACACCGGAGAACTGTCAAGCACAGATAGTCAACGTTGATACGACCTCATCGGTGCACATCTACAGCTTATCAACAGTGGGCACAACCTTCCAGGTCTCAGTAAACCAAGCGGGCGTGATCAATCAATCTTCGAATCAGAACGGCTTTGCCGCTACTGTTACTTCTTGGAGCCAGTCATAAATACCGGCAGGAATGGGTTTATTTGAATCTCGGCACGATTTTTCCTTTGGACTTTGTATTACAGCATTTCGGATACGACTTGACGAATTGGCTTCTACGTTATACTCTGTACAACATTTTGTATTTGAACGTCCTTGAACACAAATCTCAAAACACGAATTTTCTGAACATCGCAATCACGTGCCAATGTTCAAATTTTCTTTCCTCAACCGCAACCTGTTGCAGTCGGCCCTTGTGCACGTCGATTCGTAGAGTTGGTGGCGTCTCAGTCCGACACAGGCTCCTCCTTGATACAGTGGCAATCAGTAAAGGGATATTTAAGTTGCTGACTGCGCAGCGGATTCTATAAGCTTCTGAGTCAGCGAGTTGAAAAGTGGTACTCATATCCTATATTCCTCCTGCCATTAAATCACAGAGAGTACTGCCGCTTCTCGGAGTCAGCTCTCAGTCAGCCTGGTGAATTACTCAATGTGATGGTTCGTTCTCAACTTCTTATCATTTGGGCTCAAGTGACAACTGTCAGTAGGAGAGGAAGAGGAAATCTGCGCCTGGACCAGCTGCTACGAGTGAAACGATTGTTTTGGACACGACGGTGTACGCTCTTCAAAAAGCACTAGCTCTAGAAAATCAAGCCAAGGAATCTGCCGAAATCATAGTAAGTTCTTAAAAATGAGACCAGTCCCGTATCTCGATATACGTACCGTAGAAAAAGCTACAGGAAATTGCGGACAAAACTCTGAGATTTACCATGCCGATTTTCCCTCAGAAAGATGCCCTTGATCTATTTGTAGAAAAGGTGGGTCGTGGTGCTTCAGTACTACGGTAGGACGAAGCTAAACCGATTTCCAGAGTATGAGCTGCTTCCCTGAATTTTCGGTTCTTGCGGGGAAGACATTGAACTCCTCCATCATCTCCAGCGCTATGCTGCGTGCTACTCGCCTACAAGTCCGGGTATTTCGACAAGGACGATCGAGGACAAGACACAGTAAGCTGATAATTTACGGTAGTGCATATAACCGTGCGTAACATAAATTCTCCGACCACCGTCCTTAGACGAAGAGCCTCCGTATTAAAATCTTGCCATTGACGAAGCCGCGCACGGCTAGTATCAAGTATAAGCCACCGAAGTTGGGACAGATAGACGCCGTATACTCAGGCGGGGAAACCTCTCGGCGTCCTGACACCCCGGGCAGTTTGTCTGAGAGTGGACGGACAGCGATCGACGCGTTTCTTGCAGGATGCCATCCGCCTATGTCGCATCTCTTGAACGTTTCCAACGAGCACGTATCACAGGGGAAATCCACCTGCAGGTCTTGGCACGTCGGAATGAAGAGGATCTTAGAAAATACCTTCTGTCCAGTGAGATTGTGATTGCCCAAACAGCACTAGAGGTCGAAGCGCTCGTCCAAGCATTTGTTGAAAAGAAATCCGAGTTGTAGTGGTTCTACTGTACTATGCACGTCTATGTGTCTGACTAGCCAACTGTCGAATAAATTTAACCAAATCTCTTGCTGAGAGAATCATAAATCAAAAATATTATGGCGCTACTTGGCCCAGATCTGGCCACTGTGATGCCACACCCAGCATAAAGTCCCTGATAATGTGTGTAGTTAGTTTGTTGCAATTCGAATAGGATCGTCGCTTGCTCCCACCCTTATTCCTTGCGCTCTGTACATTGCTTTAAGGTCGCGAAAAAAGAGGGTCTCGGAGGAGCTTTCCCGAGCGTTTTGGCTACCGGTCGAAGCTCCTCCTCCGTTTGCATGGCACTTTTAACCGTGTCCGCCGGAAATAGCACAAAATTAAACGCAGCACCGGCGCAGGCACCAGAAAGAGCTGATTCCCAGGGCCGAAGTTCTTGCACAGAGGTGGATGTGAGGCCCGCGCCGCTTTGGGTTTGGCCTGGCGCCTTGCAACAAGAAGTGAAGCAACGAATTCTTTGGTCGTGAACCAAGCAGCACCTCCGCCTGTTTCTCGGATGAAAGTCCCGTGTGGCCCAGCCACAGTCCGCGTATGCCGTGTTACGTATGGCAGACATGAAGACAGCTAGCGGTCCAAGTAGTTGCTGCGACGACCCGGCGGGGGTCACGAGCATCTGAACCTGCATTTTACATTTTACAAGTTCTATTGGTGTCCTGATAAATATGAGCTGCGATCGATGTAAGCGGCCAAGCGGGGAGCACGGACAGAAGAAAGCTCGTAATAGCTCCGGACCCCGCGCCAGCCAACGCAATTTGCGACATGGAAGAGGCCTCGTTAATATTTTGGTGGTTGAGCCGCTTTATTAGATCTTGTAATCTCGATACGACAGGAACAGTGAAGCATTCTCAGCCATTGCACCGACAATTGGAGCCGGAAGGCCCTGAACCGTGTCAAAAAGAAAAGAAAAGATCAAGACAGGAGACCAACACGATAGAGACCGCGAATTCCTTCATTTCTCCAGGTCTTGTTCAGGCAATCGATTGGCCCAGTGAAACGAGCTTCAGCATCCAAGACCTGGGCTTCAAACGTTTCAATCAGACGAGTCCACAACAAACCAAAAAAAACATGGATTACATTGCAGCCGAACTTTAGTGAGGTCGAATGGATGCTCAAAAATCTTGGAAGCAATTCCGGCGGCCTAAGTATGGTTCATGAAAAAATGCGACGGTGGACGTAGAAAGTCGCGTACTATGCCATAGCTTATGTCTTTCGCCGCGCGAAGAGCACTAGACGTGGGCTGCACATCGGGGGTATGGTCCATGAAGGAAACGGTGAGCCTGCGTAATAGAAAGGATGTGTGTCGACATTATATAGCCAAGGAGCTGTTGCGTGAGCTTACAGTCTCCGCTAGTCTCCGTCGGCGATGCCGGTCCGAATGCCGAATATGCCGATGAGCGTCTGATTCCCAATCCCTGAGAAGACAACAGGTTGAATTTCCCACAACGTGCATTTAACTACAATTACTAGCGCATTACTCCTTCAAATCAAGCACATTGAAGCATTTGTGTAAACGGAAGCGAGTACTCGACTGAAGGGACTCTTCTGCGGTAATGGGCCCACTTCAGTGGCCGTTTCGCTGCTTACCGCCGCCATGAAGCTAGTGGGATTTCTACTGCACGTCCTCAAAATGACCACCGCTCGCGGAATGACAGCACAAGCCTCTGCATCCTTAACTTCAAGTCTCGACACTGGTTTAGCTACTCCTGATGATACTTTCTGGCTCGAAGCGATCAAGCATCAGGGAAAAGCCGCCTACAACCCAGACCCCTCCAATTATCAAGTCTTTAGAAATGTCAAAGAATTTGGCGCTAAAGGCGACGGTTTGTTGCTTAACCGCTCGGTTTCACGTCTTACTCGTTAACTTGGTACTGCCATCAGGTGTTACTGACGACACTCGCGCTATCAAGTAACTCTACCTCTACAGTTCTTCTAAACCTTTTATATAACCATCATTTTCAGCAACGCTATTTCCTTTGGAAATCGCTGCGGTGGAGGATCCGGATGCAATTCATCGACGCAAGTTGAACATATTTTTGATGTCTAAAAATATTGACACTTGCGCAGAGTGACCCCAGCTGTTGTCTATTTTCCAAGCGGGTAAGTTATTTGCCTCGAAAAGGCTAAAAGGCTATCATGAGGCCAACTTTTTTATAAGCACATACCTGGTCTCCAAAGCTATTATCGCTTACTACGCCACTATGCTCATCGGCGACCCGAAAAACCGTCCAACCCTCCTCGCCGCCCCGATATTCACTGATATGGCGGTAATCGGTCAGTAGTCTAGGCCGGGCTAAATCCGAAAAGAATTGACCATCACGTTTCTAGATGCCGACCCTTACATCCCAGGCGGAAATGGCGCACAGTGGTATCAAAACCAGAACAACTTGTATGTCTTTCTTCTGCATACATGTATCCATCTGATTTTCGTTGCAGTTTTCGTTCTGTGTTCGTAAAGTCTAATTTTCTCGTTCAAAATCAGATCGTTGAGGATATGCACAGGCGAAACTTTATTATCGATGTTAGACAGTAAGTATCGTCTTTTCATCCTTGCTTCTAAACTCAAACACGTTTAAGGGTACCCCCGACGGCCTACGGAACAGGGATTCACTGGCAAGTCGCCCAGGTAATGTCATACAGTTCAGGCTTGTTCCCCACCGTTGAATCGCAGACACGGAATGAAGGCGACGAGCTTAATCAACATTTTATTTTACATGTCGGACGCTCCGAACACTGCTCATCAAGGTATTTAATCAATCTTAATCTGGTCTTCAATCTCATGGCTTGAATTTCAGGCATTTGGATGGAGAATGGCAGGTAATTCAGCGTCGACTCGCAGTCAAATTAGGCCTGACGTTTCAAAGTGGTGGATTCATGGGAGATTTAGTATTCTACGGAGGTTTGTGTTCGCTTTATTATTAGAGTCTCAATGCGACATTCAACGGCAGGGAAATTCGGGATGTGGGTCGGAAACCAACAGTAAGCGGTTAGAATATTTCTTCTGTAACCCTGAAAACGACAGGAAAGATTTACGGTCCGCAATGTCATCATAAATAATGCCCAGACGGCCATTCTGGGTGTTTGGGCGTGGGGTATGTATTTCGAACAATGTTACTCGATTTGGAATATTGAACCCCCTATCTTCTCAGGCTGGACCTTTCAAGGCGTCGTGATCAATAACTGCACGGTTCGTCATACCCAATGAGATTTTCTATTTACAAATGTAGTTTTTTAGGTTGGGTTTGACTTGTTAGGTGTAAGTGTCATTCATGGACTACTTTCAACTATGTTTCAACATATGGCAGGGCGTTGACTCGGACGCGGGCGTTGGCGCGGAAGCGATCACTGACGCAGTGATTTCTGACACACTAATATTTGTTCGTTCTGCTAAGCCCAGCAATGGCACCTTGGTCGGTTCACTGGTCCTCAATAACATTCGACTGAACAATGTATACACCGCTGTCGGCCTCGCTGGCGGTGGTATTGTTTTACCCGGGTCCCCTGGATCAAACCTCACCATCAAATCCTGGGTTCAAGGGAACGTCTACACGGGTACCAATCCCAAGGGTGTTTTCACCCAGGATAGCATATCTGCCCCAGCCATGCCTTACTCGTTGCTGAACGAAGCCGGTCAAATATTCGGGAAAACACATCCTCAATACGCCGACTACCATGTTAGCCAGTTCGTCAGTGTTCGAGACCACGGAGCCACAGGAGATGGAAAGACCGACGATACCGATGCAATCAAGGCGATACTTCATAAAGTAAGGAAGTCGTATTAATTCTATTGGCAGCTGACCGCTGCCCCCCATAGTATGCTGGTTCCAAAATCATTTTCTTCGACGCGGGAACGTACATCGTGAAATCCACAATAACTATTCCTGCTGGAGCACGAATTGTCGGTGAAGCGTGGTCTGTGATATCGGGGGCAGGACCATCATTTCAAGATCAGAATAATCCGCAAGTCGTCGTGCGCGTAGGGGAACCTGGTTCACGAGGAGTCGTAGAAATTACGGATATGATATTCTCGACTGTCGGACCAGGTGCGTAATTCCTGAGTGGCGGCTGCGTCTTTGGAATAATTTGCTTCTAGCTCCTGGAGCTATTGTAGTGGAGTGGAATATAAAAGAGACAACCCAAGGTTCTGCCGGTGCTTGGGACACCCATATTCGTCTAGGGGGAGGTAATGCTTTTCATCGGCTCTAGAGTTCGTCGCTCATGTGGAACAGCCGCCGGTACGAATTTGGAGATAGAACAATGTCTGCCGGGAAAAGATGATTCAGGATGCATGGCTGCTTTCATGGCGTTGCATCTTACGCGCAATTCCAGCGCCTATCTCGAGGTTTGAATATTTTAAACGCTCGCATATATGACTAATTACGCGCCTTTGCAGGGCATGTGGGTGTGGCTGGCGGATCACACACTCGATGAAGACGGTGTTTCGCAGCTGACGATCTTCTCCGGCAGAGGAATCCTATCTGAATCGCAGGGACCAGTGTGGATGATTGGGACAGGTAAGTGATTTATTTCTTGGAACTGTCCTTCAAACTCATCCGTCTGTAGCATGTAAGAATCAACTTCAGGGGTGAAACGCTGTCCTTATTCCATATCCAAAGCGGAACATCATACGCTTTACCAGTATCAATTGCTCAACGCAAAAGACCATTATATGGGTTTGATACAGACCGAAACTGTGAGTTATTACTCCTGTCGACGGTTTCATTCTTGACCGACGATTCGTATAGCCTTACTTTGAACCGTATCCTATTCCTTTACCCTATCCGTTCAAAATTACAAGCGAATACGGCGATCCCGAATTCCCGCCCAACATAACAATGGCCTGGGCACTCATAGTTCGCTCGTCGTCTGACATCTTTATTTTCGGTACGATTGTCACGCGTTTCTCAAAAGATCATGCCCATATTTTATTAAGGTGCCGGGCTTTACAGTTTCTATTCGAATTACTCTCAAGCATGTCTGGAGACGCGCAATTGTCAAGACCAGATTCTTAACATCTGCGACGGCTCCAAGGTTTACATCTACAGTCTGGCAACCGTGGCAAGCGCCTTCCAGATCAGCGTGAATGGCAATGGGATTGTGGACCAGAAGGACAATAATAATGGGTTCGCATCTACTGTGACGGTGTGGCGGCCGGAGTGAAGGATTTTGGACGATAAAGCCGCATTCGGATAGGGGTTACACAATACACGACGCGACGCGTAAATAACAGACAATAGAACGCGTCTAAAAATAGAATTGTTGGGTACACAAACTGTGACTTAAGTCGAACTACAATGTCTTCGACACTCAAACGCACATATTCACGCACCATCCGCACCTCTTTGCCGGATCTGCCCTCGTCCCCCCCGTCGTCGCTCTCTTCCTCCCCAGTCACCGGACAGAAGCGCAAACGTCCCCTCGAGGAGCGTCTCGAAAACCTTCTTACACCCGCACCCAAACAGCCGCGAAGCTTCCTCGAGAAGCCAAAGCTCAAGTCGAAACAGACTGTGAAGCCCAAGCCGAAAGCAAAGACATTCACCCAACTCCACTTCTGCATCGACCAGACTACTCTGCGAACATGCAAGCTCTGTGCGTTATCATATACAAAGGGTGCGCCGGACGACGAAGCACTCCACAAAGCCCACTGTGCAAGGGTCCAGAAGGGTATGGAGTGGGGTAGAGAGGAGGAAAAGGAGATGATCAAGGCGGGCGTGGTGGAGGTGGCATCTGGAGTGAAACTCAGAGACGGGAAGAAGGGCAGGATCATTTGCTTCAGAGCGGATGTGGGTGGCAAGATTGGGTCAAAGGTACATTCATCTATCTATTTCACGCTTGGACAAGAGCTCATAATTTATTTCATAGTTAACCACGCTTCTCAGCACCATCAACATCGCTCTATCCGCTCCGCCTCTCACACCGTCCATTCTCCAAGTATCCAAAGCGTACTTGTTCCTCACACCATCGGTCACAACGACTTTGCGCGAGAAGATTGTGGGTTGTGTCATTGCGCAACAAATCTCGACTGCCATGGCCATCGCGACGCCTGCCGAATGCCTTTCTGCCTGTGGACCGGGATCCTCCTCGAGTGATCCAATGCCGAGCCCGACGTCCAAACTTGTCGCGGTTGATACTAGCTCGGGCATTTTCTGCCACCCGGCGGCCCTCCCTACGCCGCTCGGAATCCCGCGCCTATTTGTTTCGTCGACGCATCGGCGCCAAGGGGTGGCGAGCAAATTGCTCTCCGCAGCAGCGGAGACGTTTGTGTACGGATGCCCATTGGATCCGCGCAAAGGCCAGGTCGCGTTTACGCAGCCGACAGGCGACGGGAGTGCTGTCATGCATCGATGGGGTGGAGGGGGCGTGCGAATATACGAAGAGTAGAATGTCGGCGTCGTGTGCGTTGTGTTGCTTCATTTATTTTTAAGCTTGTTGTAGCATCGTTGTGCGCCGTTTATGCGTGTCAGTATGAATCATCAATGTACCAGAGTATTTCCAGAGCGATGGGGCGCAATGCCACAATTAGGAGACAGGCGAGGACGAAACAGAGAGCTATTATTAGGAAGAAATCGCGGGCTAGGCGACGAATGTGCGCGGATAAGCTTCATTTGTGCAGCTAAAGAGACCGGTACGCACAAATGCCAATTTCGTTGACGGTGTACCTCTTCCTGCGGATCCGTACTACGCGCCTCCTTGTGTGTCGTCTTTCGCCCTCGGGCCGATGGTTCGCGCGCCAATTCGTGTGTCCGACATACGTGACAGTTCTGCGAGGTAGGGGTGTGTCCGCCCCGGTCCTCCAGGGTACAACGGGCGGCGAATCCGATTCGGTATCATCACCGGATGCCAGAAGTGCTTCAGCGACGATGTTCGTCGACGCCGAAGGCGTTGGGGATAGTAGACGAGCGGACGACGAGCTGGTTGAGTCTGTCGACATGAGCGGTATGGGTTAAGGCCCGCCTCGAGCAGGCCTCGAGCAAGCCTCAAGCTGGCAAAAGCTGAGATTATGAGAATTGTGGCTGTGTTACAGGTTGCCGGAAGTAGCCGCCTTGAGCCGCCCGGTCCAGCGTATATAGCCTACGGCATCCAAGGTCGATACATTTCGGTTCACATGGTATGTACATGGAGTGTTAAAGAGATCATAAAACAGACGAAATATCATCAACTCTAAGCAGCGACTTCAACTTGGCCTGCGCTTAGTTTGCTCGGCGGCGGGACAAACACCTGAAAGGTTGGTCAGAGGATGCACTGCGATAAGAAAATCTACAGACTCTGGTCTTGATTCCTCCAGCGGATGGAAGTCGCGTGATTCCGGAGCTGAGCCACGCATCCACTTCCGCTGCAACACCTCGGCCCTCACTAAATCAAGGATCGGTCAGTCATGGATGCGCGTACATTTCAAGAAACCTACTTGATTCCCCACACAATCAGCGACTGGCCGCGACGACAATCGCCAGCAGCAAATACACCTTCGACATTGGTGCTGTATTTCTAGCGCGAAATAATAATAATTTAGACCCATTGGAGATCATCACCAAAAGTTATACTGACTTTATTTGGTGTCTGGATATTGGACCGGGCATCCTGTTTGACCCCGAGCGCTTTAATAACTTCTACTTGGGGGCCCAGGAAGCCGAGGGCAAGGAAGACCAGTTGTGCCGGGAAGAACTTTTGAGATCCTGGAACTTCTTCCATCTTCCACCGCCCACCGCTGTCCTTGGTCCACTCGACGCGCACTGGAAGATATTTAGGGATGAAGTTAATCAGTGACTCGAGCGAAACTAACCAGTGTTGAGGCCCTTGAGTTTCCCTTCGTCATCGACAACAAAGTCCTTTGTCGAGATGCAGTACTCCCTCGGATCTATACAACATATTAGCTGGCTTCCATGTGCCATGAATGGATGTACCGTTGCCAAAGTGAGCCGCTACCTCGGTATGCCCGTAGTCGGTTCGGAAGATTCTAGTGAAGATTTTAAAAATGTGCGAAGTAAGCACAGAAAAGCGGACTGACCTCGGCCATTGCGGCCAGGGATTATCTCTACCCCGCGCGACAGGCGGTTGAGGAAGAAGCTCGAAATTCGTGACGGACTTGGCACCATGCCTCATCGAAGTTCCAATGCAATCGTTACCGGTATCACCACCACCGATGACGATTACATCCTTGCCTTTGGCATTGATATAATTGTCGTTTTGTAGGTCGGAGTCAAGAAGCGACTTGGTGTTCATCTGTCCGTTTGTTCAGTTGATGCAATGCCCTGATGATACAAACAAGCCTTACCTGCAAAAATTCCATAGCAAAGTGAATACCGGCGACCTCACGATTGGGGATCTTGAGATCGCGGGGCCAAGTCGCGCCAGTGCAGATTACAACAGCGTCATTCTCATTTTGCAGTTCACCTACTTCAACGTCGACACCGACGTTGGCGTTGGGTACGAAGGTCTAGGCTCTGTTATTTGCCTGGTGGGATGGAAGTGACCGAAAGGTACTTACGATTCCCTCTGCAGCCATCAAATCAATACGGCGCTGGACCACATGCTTCTCGAGTTTCATGCTGCCAAACATTAATTCGACGGGAACGGCGAGCAGAGGTGGAGTGTGCTTACTTCGGAATGCCGTACATGAGAAGCCCACCCATACGGTCATTACGGTCATATACAGTCACCAAGTGCCCTGCCTTGTTCAGTTGGTCAGCACAAGCCAGGCCAGCAGGGCCAGCACCGATGACGGCAATCTTCTTTCCAGTTCGGAATGAGGGGGGATTAGGGGCCATCCAACCCATATCGAAGCCCTGGATTATAATGAGCGATGTTCGTTAGAAGATGTGAATAACGGACCTTGTCGATGATAGCGCACTCGATGCTCTTGATGCCGACAGGCTGCTCATTGATGCCCAAAACGCACGCTCCTTCGCAAGGAGCCGGACAGACGCGTCCAGTGAATTCCGGGAAGTTATTCGTCAGGAGAAGTCGGTTGAGTGCGTCTTGCCATTGACCCTTGAATACAAGATCGTTCCACTTGGGAATGACGTTGGAGATGGGGCAACCGGAATCCGACTGACAGAAAGGAACGCCGCAATCCATGCACCGAGCAGACTGGTACTTGAGTTCACTTTCGGTGAGGCGCGACGAAATCTCTTTCCAGTCTTTGACGCGTTTGCGGGGAGGGCGGTAGGCCTCGCCGAGGCGCTTGTATTTCATGAAGCCTCGAGTTTTGTCAAGTTTGTTGAGCCGTTGTTTAGTGGTAGAGTCGTCCACAAGGGAATCTTCCAAATCTACAACCGCTGGTTCGTGCCGAGACCTGGAGGAGAACGAACTAGGGGCGGAAAGCGGGGGTCTTGGAAGGAGAATATCCTCGAGTCCCTCGGAAGCGAGGTCCACTTGACTGGCGGTACGGGAAGGCACCAAATCGATGACGTTTTGGCGCATTTTCTCGTCCTTTTCCCTCGCTGCTTGCTCCTCCAATACCCTCTTATAATCGGAGGGCATTACGCGAACGAAAAGGGGAAGGAGATGGTGGAAGTCGTGGAGAACGCGGTCAGCAACCTCGGAGCCAGTATAGTGGCGATGATCCTCGATGAGGCTGCGGAGAGCTGCTATTTCACGAGGATCTGTCACCTTGCCGAGTTCAACCATTTCCATGTTGACCTTGGACGCAAAAGTGTGCGCAGTGTCGAGGACATACGCAATTCCGCCACTCATTCCGGCGGCGAAGTTGCGACCAGTCGTTCCGAGAACTACGACGCGGCCACCCGTCATGTACTCGCATCCATGATCTCCGGTCCCTTCGACGACAGCGTTCGCGCCAGAGTTGCGAACGGCGAATCGCTCGGCAGCGATACCGCGTATGAACGCCTCGCCAGATGTAGCACCGTACAAACATACGTTTCCGATGATGATGTTTTCCTCAGCCTTGAAGGTCGATTCCTTCGGGGGATAAACGACCAAGCGACCGCCGGACAACCCTTTACCGACGTAATCGTTGGCGTCACCTTCAAGCTCAATAGTGATGCCGGGCGCAAGAAACGCGCCGCACGATTGCCCGGCAGAGCCTGTCATGCGAATGTGGATAGTGTCTTTGGGAAGGCCCTCTTCGCCATACAGCTTAGAGATGCGATAAGACAGAGAAGTCCCAAGCGCACGATCCGTATTCGTGACGTCGCAGTCGATACGGACAGGAAGTCCTTTAGTGAGGGCCGGCTCCGACTCGTCGATGAATTTGTTGTCTAGACGGATGTAGAGCTTGTGGTCCTGTTGGCGTACACGATACGTCGCCGCCCCCGGTCGCATTTGCCAGGCGGGTTTCAGAACCGCGGACAGATCCAGATGGGCAGTTTTGAGGGTGCGGAGCTTCTCGTCGACCTTGAGCATATCGGCTCTACCAACCATTTCGTTGATTGTACGGAATCCGAGTTTGGCCATATAGCCGCGCAGCTCCTCCGCAAGATAATAGAAGAAGTTGATGACTTGCTCAGGTTGACCAGCAAATTTGGCACGAAGCTGAGGATCTTGGGTGGCGATGCCGACCGGGCAAGTATTTACTGATGGGTAAAAAGTTAACTCTCTGAACAAGTTTGTAGAAAGCTTCACATACGATGGCATTTCCTCATCATAATGCAACCCATTGCGATCAGAGGCGTCGTGGCGAACCCCCACTCTTCGGCGCCAAGTAAACAGGCAATGGCAATATCACGACCGGTTCGGATTTGCCCATCTGTCTGAACAGTTACTCGGCCTCGGAGGTCATTCAAAACAAGAGTCTGATGGGTTTCGGCGAGGCCCAATTCCCAAGGAAGACCAGCATACTTTATACCAGTCCACCGAGAGGCACCTGTTCCACCGTCGTGGCCAGATATCAAGATGTGATCCGCCTTCGCCTTTGCGACACCGCTGGCGACAATCCCGACTCCCACTTCGGAAACGAGTTTCACCGATACCCGGGCGCGAGGATTCGAGCACTTGAGGTCGTAGATGAGCTGCTTCAGGTCCTCGATGGAGTAGATATCGTGATGGGGAGGGGGAGAAATGAGCCCAACGCCAGCAGTCGAGTGCCGGGTTCTTGCGATGGAACCGGAGACCTTGTGGCCGGGAAGCTCGCCACCCTCGCCGGGTTTTGCCCCTTGCGCCATTTTGATTTGAAGCTCGTCTGCGTCGGCTAAATAGTTGGACGTCACGCCGAAACGTCCTGAAGCAACCTGTTTGATCGCAGACCTCATGAGGTCCCCATTGTTGAGGACGATGGAGCGCTCGGCATCTTCGCCGCCTTCGCCCGTGTTCGATTTGCCTCCAAGACGATTCATGGCGACGGCGAGGGTAGAATGCGCTTCCATGGAGATCGACCCATACGACATGGCACCAGTGACGAACCGCCGCACGATTTCGTTCCACGGTTCTACCTGTTCAATGGGAATGGGCGTCGCGCTCTCGTATCGGAAATCCAAAAGACCACGAAGCTGGACGCTCTTCGTCTGCTCATTAGCGTTCCGCGAATAGGCGTCGTAAGCAGTTTGGTTCTTCTCCCTCACAGCGTCCTGCAGATTGGCGATGCCTGACGGATCGTTTATGTGCGCTTCCCCACCGTCGCGCCAGTGGTATTCGCCGGACTCGGGCATTCCGGGAGGAATGATGGTCTCACGAGACGGCCAGCCACGCTCATGAAGTTCAAACGCGTCCATGGCGAGTAGATCAAAGGTGACTCCCTGCACGCGGCTGGCGGTGCCAGTGAAGCAGCGATCTACAACTTGGCTGTGCAGTCCAAGGATTTCAAAGATCTGGGCTCCCTTGTACGATTGGAGCGTGGAAATACCCATCTTCGACATGACCTTCAAAATCCCATTGTCTACAGAATGCCGGTAGTTGACCATGAGTTCTTGCACGGTCTGATTGCCTTTGACGCTGCGATAGAAGGTGTACATAAGCAAACATGGATCGAATGAGGGAAAGCCAGTACACACAGTTTCTCCCGCGCTACTTTATGAATAGTCTCCATCATCAACCACGGGCATACGGCGTCGGCGCCGTAACCTACAAGAACGCAAAGGTGATGAACTTCACGCGCCTCGGCGGTCTCGAGCATAAGTGCTATTTTGGCACGCTTTTTCTGCAAGACGAGGTGATGATGAACGCCTCCGCAGGCCACCAACGCTGATAACGGAACCCGAGACGGGCCGGTAGCACGGTCCGACAGAATTACGACTTTAATTCCATCGTCGATAGCTTGCGTTGCTTCGCTACATACCCGCTCGAGAGCAAGCTGGTAGCCGGGCAATCCCTCCTCCTTTGGGAAGGTGACGTCGATCGTGCGCGATGGCCAGCTGTCGTATGCTGTCTTGAGATTTTTCATCGCATTCATCTCCTCGATAGAGATGAGAGGCGAAGGAAGAAGGATGCGGTGACACTGCTCTGGCTTCATCTCAAGCAAATTTCCCTCTGGCCCGACGTAAGCCTCCAACGACATTACGATGCTCTCTCGGATAGGGTCGATAGGGGGATTCGTAACTTGGGCAAAGAGTTGACGGAAATAGTCGTAGATGATGCGGGGCTGAGTAGCCATAGCTGCGAGAGGAGCGTCATTCCCCATAGAGCCGAGAGCCTCCTTGCCATCAGAGACCATGGGGAGAACGAGCAGGTTGAGCTGCTCGACGGTAAACCCAAACGCCAACAATTTCGGATCTGTGCTGAGGGTGTAATCGTCGAGGACGGGATGAAGGCGGAGGTTGCTCCGTTTCACGCGCTTGACAATGTTGGGAACATGCAAAACGTGAGCCTCAACCCACGACGCGAAGTTTTGTTTGGCTGCAGTATTACGCTTCAGCTCCTTGTCATCAACTATTCTCCCCTCCAACGTATCCACCAGAAGCATGCGACCAGGCTTGAGCCGACCCTTTTGCACCACTTTTTCCGGTGCCACGTACAGAGCACCGACCTCGGAGGCGCATATCATAATGTCCTCGTTGGTTACAATAAACCGGCAGGGTCGAAGCCCGTTTCGGTCCAAGTTGGCGCCGCAGTAACGACCGTCACTGAATGCGAACAGTGCAGGACCGTCCCACGGTTCCTGCAGACACGCGGCCCAATTGTAGAACGCTCGTTTCTCGGGCTCCATATTTTCATTTCCCTGCCAGGCCTCTGGGATCAACATCATCACGGCCTCGGGTAAAGTAACGACGCCATTGACGACAAGGAGTTCGAGGACGTTATCAAAGGCAGCGGAGTCGGACCCGCCAGTTTCGATGATGGGATAAAGCAGATCCAGCTGGTCGCCAAAGTGGGTGGATGAGAGAACGCCCTCGCGCGCGCGCATCCAGTTCTTGTTCCCACGGACGGTGTTGATCTCGCCTGAACATGAAATATTCACTACTGGGGATTTACACGGGATACGATGGAAACGAACCATTGTGTGCAGCCCATCTCATAGGTTGGGCACGGTCCCAACTCGGAAAAGTGTTTGTCGAAAAGCGAGAATGGACCAAAGTGAAGTGGGACTGATATAGAACATGATTGAGATCGTGGTAGTAATTGTATACCTGGGGCGGGGTAAGCTGGCCCTTGTAAACAATATTCTTGGAGGACAACGAGCAAACGTAAAAGCCTTTAGCGAGAGTACTTTGTAAGGATAATTTAAAAGATTTGAGTGTTGGTTGAAGAACGTTAAAGAGCAAAGTCACAAACATGCTATGGGTTGCGTGCTTGCGGAGAACGTAGAGCTGGCGCTCGAAATGTTTTGCATCCAAGGTTCCGCCTTGGCTGACGTTTCCCTGGCCGTAATGAGCTTTGAGGACAACGAAGGGCTGATAGATGGTCGGTTCCTTGCTACTTGCGGCTGGGCCGAGTATGGTACCGTCGGTGGGGACTTGTCTCCAACCGAGGACACGTAGACCTAGATCAGCGGCGATCTTTGAGAAAACGGCCTGGTAGCTTTGGAGCTGAACAGGATCGTTGGGCTTGAAGAAAACGTTACCACTGGCGTACTCCCCCGACTCTGGAAGAGTGCAGCCTATGTCTCTTTCAGCTTCTCGTTTGAAGAACGCGTGGGGAATGGCGGTCATGACACCAGCACCATCGCCGTCGCGACTGTCCGCCCCGGTGGCTCCTCTGTGAGTCATTGCACAAAGAAGTTGGCGGGCATCGGAGACGATCTTGTGGCTTGGACGACCCTTGACATGGCAGATGAAGCCTACACCGCACGAGTCTTTCTCGTTCTCGTTCGAGTACAATCCCTGGTTTGCTGGAAGAGCGCCAGCCCACGAGGAGGGATCACGCTGAACGGCATTGAAGCTAGTGATACTTTCTGGCGAGGCAGTGTCTGAGACTAGGGGCAAAGCATCTGGCAGGAGCTGGTCAACGATAGGGACGCTGGCCATGAAACTACCAGAGATGGTGGAAGTACGGAAGAAGAAATTTCAAACGAAAAAGCAAGTCCGCGAGGCAAGTCACTTTGCGGTCGGGCTTGTTCGGTCCATTACTCCGATGCCGCAAATCAGGTGCTCCTCATTGGTCACGGAGCGCCGCATGCCGTTATCGGATTTCGGTGTATCTTGTGGGTGCAAAGGTCAGGTCCCTGCAGTTCACGACCTGGAGAGACATAGTGCAGTCCAGACACGAAAATGCGTGCCCTAGACCAGGGCACGCGCCCACGTGATTCAGTTATTGAGAATTTGAGACGTCGACGGACACGGCGTTTGAGAAGTCGGCCCCTAATCCTCCCATCACATTTCGTGTGGGTGCAAGCCAAGTGAATCGTCGATGTATTACTATTACATGTAACAAGATTAGATAAAGATTTGTACAAGATCCAACGGGGCCCGAATGCACTTCGAACGCTCCCGATCCAGAGTGGGAAAATAATCCCTACTCCAGACCAGTAACGTGCTTTTGACAGCCAGACTCGACCCCAAAAAAAAACTGCCGGCGGGCGTCCGGTCTCCGCAACAACAGTTCCGAGGATCACCCAAGCCTAGTGAAAAAGCTCAAGGGTCCGGATGTTTTCTCGACGGCTTTCCGAATCGTTTCGCTTCTCATGCAAGTGCCCGAGTGCCAGGGCGCCTATTCCTGCTATCAAGAACCTCAACTGATGGTGGAGGCTGTCAAGAGCAAGCCTGCCTGAGTAAAAATACCTTCGAAGAACATCCTCGTTGTGGTTAAAAGTATACTGGACAGTCTCCTGGGCGTCGGAAGAGATAATAATACAAATGTCCTTGAATTTAAAAGCGACGCGAGAATATTGTACAGATCTGAAATAAATCAGCTTGCCCCGTCGTGGAGGGCACAACAAACGGCCGCTTGATATAGCATTAGCGAGGTAGGGAAAGAGCGGCATTCCGCACCTTTGTGGTGTCCATTGTATTGTCGTACACTCTCGCCCGACGCCATTTCCCAAAGCCGAGCAGTGTGGTCAGAGGACGCTATCCCGGACTCAGCTGCATATCTACATTCCGGACAATGAAAGTCGCACCAGTTACCAGATATGCAGAGTCGGCACTAAACGCGCAGTCCCAAACCCATCGCTGATGACCAACGAGAACCTTCTCTTGCTTGAATTCATAGTTTGGGGATATGGACCAAACTTTGACTGTGGTGTCCGCAGAGCATGTAGCAAGGTACCTGCACGAGCTTTAATAACGCCAGATGAAACTGAGAAGACTTTTTGACTTTGCATCAGGGCTTAGCAGGCATCGAGTCAGGTATTTATTGTGGGCGTGGAACTTGGTTACGGCTTGGAAGCGCGGAAGCCCAGAACTTTCGTCGTTCACCTTCCATACATAGCATTTCCCCTGGAAGCTCTGAGCACGTTCGCTGAGACATGATAAAGCAAGCCACAAATACTTTGTTGTTTCCCGCCACCAAAAAGGACCCATCGGCAGCGAGACTCACTGATCGAATCGGGACGTCGCCTGCTGGTGTCTTCGGACGCATAAATGCAAAAAAAAAAGGGTACTAGCAAAGAACAATGCTCACGAGCTCATGGGAACAGATGTTCTCGGATAGATCCCATTGCTTGATACTGCCCGCTTGGTCGCAGGATATAAGTTCTCCTTGGTTTGGGTGGACGCATACGTCATTTACTGCCACGGAGTGAGGTCAGAGGTAGGTAGGTGAGCTTGGACCGCAATACCTGGGGCAGAATTGTCATAGGTTCTATGCAAGTGAGAGGTCCTATCGAAGCCGCCAATAAACTGATGATTCCACACGAACCACGACTCGCGCACCGAAGATCCCATATCTTGATAGTTCCATCTTCGCTTCCTGTCACTAGCCATTTTCCCTCGCTGTGAAAGGAAACGGAGGTTACGTTGAGTGTATGCCCTTCAAAAGTTATGATCTGCTTGCGTCACTGGGAGTTTGAGAAACGATAAAAACAAATTGGGGCATACGGGATCTGACGAAGCACTTCCGATCTCATAGATGTTCACTTTTTTGTGTATGGCAGCTGCGAGCAGTCGCTTGCTATGAAAGGTTGGGAATTGAACACCCACCAAGATATACAGCACTTACTCGGGCGAAATTGCAAGTCGATTGACTTGCTGGATCAATATGAGCACTGGAGAACGACTGAAAAATGCACCCTCACTCCTGCTTCCCCTGTCCTGGCTATTGTGCGAGAGCATATGCCGCTCCAAGCCTCCCAGAACCGTATTTCATGATCGTAGGATCCTGTCACGAGGATAACCGACATGTCATGTCGCGCTGCTGGGCTACCCTTGGACACCAAAGTTGGCGCAGGCATGGCTTAATGAGTCCAGGGAGCGCTTCGAAGACGCGGATTCGGTTTGTGTGTCGGAGTACGACTGTCGGACTCGGAGTTCTGTCGGAAGTGAAAGTACTCAGAGTCACGTGATCCGAATCGTCTTTCAGACTCAGACTGAGACTGAGACTCCGAGTCTCCCAGAGTCCGGCCACCAGGTTGCACAACGGACCGGGATTTCGATGAATTCCGTCTTGAATTTCGCACCGAAATCCAGGCTCTCGGGAAGTAATCTGGTCTAGCCTCTGCCGCGGCCAGGCTGACTCTGGATCGACGCCTACTTGTGGGCGTGTACCGGCGGTCGCATTTGGTCCGAGCATGTGTTCTCAAAATTCCTGTGGGTTTGGGACGCTCGGCCATATTTGTGTTATGATTATGTCGAGATTCTCCATCAACTCGTGTCCTTTGGTCTTCTTCGACTCGACTTATCTTTGACGCGTCTGATTTCATATTTGACCTTACCTTTCACACCAAGTCTCGGTTCAGCAAGATCGATGCTCACTGAACGGGCATGGTAGCCTCGCGTATCATCTCTTGGGAACGGGAGCCGATGTTTAACGCTGGATCGACCCCCTTTCATTCTGCGGTTGGCTATGCTTCTTTCCCCCAGTGACCTTTCTGTTGTGCGAAAAGTCTCTTACTGAATCGAAGCCATGAAGCGAGATCTGCTCCCTTGTCGTATAGATATCCTATCACCGATTTACTCGAAGCAGTCTCAGTGGCTCAGTGGTGTCGTATTCCGATCGCCAGTTTTCTGTTTTCTCTCTCTGACTCTGGACATGTTTTCTCGACCCTTATAAACTCGTCAAGAAGGATGTTCTTGAAGGTCTGAGCTTTCGAAAAAGCGACATACTTCCATCCTGCTGCAATTGCAGCCATTCCTATTATTTTGGCTATGAATATGTTCCCGGTGAGTTCTCACCTATTCGGTCAATATTTCGGTCTTACATGCTCCCTCTGCCTAGCCCGGAACCCGAATTTTCTACTGGAATGGTGCCAACCAGGCGGTATACGGGACGATACAAACCGTAGCGCGAACTCAGGACGTGAGTCCAGGCACTTTCTTTACGTCCCAGTGAGCTCACATGTTCCAGGGTACGGTGGTCGTAAATATTCGTGATGACAGTGGCAGAACAATCACTTTGCCGTACGTCGACGTATTCGAGACCATACACTAACTGACTTCAGTATTCCAGAGCAGCTAGTATACAGAAAGTCGGCTAGACAAGACAGTCCATACTTGTTTTATTTCTCATGCGCACCTGCTGTACTCGAGTATTCCTCTGTTCATACTTGCCTCGGCGGTCCAGTTTTTTTATTTCGTGCATGTATTAGCACAGGACAAAATTAGATTGTCGCTATCCCCTTTCATATGATCTTGTACCTGAAATTTTTCGTACCCTAAAAGTTGGAGACCACAACACCTCATGCCGAGCTTTACCGAGTGATCAGAAGTTGAGAAAAAGCTGACCTCCCATTTCCTCCGAAGCGCCAAGTTACGGGCTCAGGAATCCCTCGCGCAAGATTCTAGACTTCTTTCCGCTTCCCAACGTCACTCGCTACAGAACTCTTTCCGGTAGAATTTTTTTCGGAGCCTTTGAATAGGTCATGAGTGTCAGTTCTCAGTTTTTGATTCGGAGTGTTTTGGGAAAGTTACTGAAAGTTAAACATGCTGATGGGATGAAATTAAGCGACGATCATGATGGAGTACGTCAGGGCCTTGGTCTGCCGCGGCAGTGCGGCACGGACGCAAATCTGGACGATCTTGTGGCCCACAAAAATCCCTGACCCAGAATGTTCACCAAAAACGGCGAACTTCCTGATTCTGGTGGACTGATTAGTAAGGATTGACACTCAGTTGGGATAGCATGTCGTCAACTTGAACGTTAGCGACGCTTTCGAGGACTCGGAGAAGTCAGGCGCAGCGCGCCGCGGGTATCAGTGCGTGTGGTTGGCGTTGGGTTAGGTTGGTCCGGGTGAGAGACAACGTAAAAGGCGCGAACGGAGTTTTAAAGTGCCGACCTGAGAGGTCGCCGCCTCGAAAATAAGCGAAGTACGAGCTTCATTTTGTTCCAGCGGTCTGTCTACGACTGCCTTGACTGCCTCGAATAGTCGGTCCGAAGTTATCCCATCTTTAGGGCAGGTTTTTATGTAATAAGTTCTCACAGTTCACTTTTTATACAAGCTGATCACTGTCAGCACTAATTTTGAGTTGTCCACCTCAAGATACACTTACGTACGCTTGTCATGGGCAGTGTGGGACTTCACCGACACTCACGCAGTTCACCGGGGTTCACCGGGGTCCACCACGAATTTTCTGGATCCGAATCAGACTTTTTGGACGTCGACATGCTGGCCAGCCTATGTAATTGTGGTACAAAGTGAATGCGACGCCACTGCGCCCCTGGGGCGTCAATGGGGACTCACTCACATAACTCTTCTCTGCCATGGACACCGCCGTTCTATATGCACTGTGATACGTTGGACAATACTTGAACACATTTACCATGCAATCCGAAACTGGTAGGTGCCACTCTACAACGGGGAATTTCAGGTGATGGAAGTTTGCATGTTTTGGCATCAAATCGGGACGGGTATTTGAGGGCGTCAAGAGCGTCAGATGGGCGGCAAACTCAAATTCAAGGGAACCAAAGTGACGTCAAGGTTGGTGTCACTTCCACCTTGCCCAGGGTCGAGGTATTTGGGTACTGACATGTACTGACAGCTAAGTGAGAAACGATAGACACCCTTGAATTTTGCAAAGTTAGGGCCGAAATGTTCCAAGAGATGTGCCCGCCGCGTCATCCATGTTATTTGTGTATCGTCCTCGAGGGTACCAGTAATGTTAGAACACAATATTACGTCCCTGTGTGCCGCCAGACAGAACCCTATATTTTTTACCAGGCGGCCAGACGAAAAAATCATTAAGAGAACTAAAATCAGAGCACATGCTCAACAGTTGGGCTCGCTCGAACCTTGCTCTGAAATCGAAATGTGTCGGTCGTTCACTTCGCTGGAACTGCTTGTCAAATGCATGCCGCCTCTTCGATGACTTCCATTGAATGATAAATAGCGTTAAGTTATCGGATCACAAATAACTCTCCAAGAGATTTCGTTCCGCTCCGCTGTTAAGACTCTTAGCGGTGGCGGGTAGGGTAGTTGCTTAACATACATGTATCTGATAAGGTGGCTTGTGCATTCAATTCATAGCCTTTGGAACAGAACCGGGGAGCCGATCCTTCAAATTGCGAGTCAGCCACTAAGATTATATGGAATCGCGGGATCGTTACGCACTCGTATCATTATACTCATTCGCTGCCCACCGTGGATTTCGCGTCCTTCGTATGTGCTCTTCATGGGAATAGAATGTTTGTAGTCATATCGGAGACTATCACTGTAAAATAAAATCAGGGTAGAGTCCCATTTGAAAGGTGCGTACCTGCCGTTGAATATACACACTGCCCGAAGGCAATAAGACTTGGAAAGAGTCGTCATTTCCATTTTGACTTTCGAGATGCAGCAACCTTTCTGCACCTAGGCTCACGCCCAGAATCCACGATCCGCTAGCCGATAAATTATCTATGTGCGGATGTATTTCTCCGTTCGATGCAAGATGAAGGAGATGGGTTTGGACATCTTGAGGAAGAAATAACGAATGAAGGCGGTCCAGAATAGGTAGTAGCTCAGGAACCTCGGAACACGGCCATGAAGTTAGGTGCATTTCCCGAAAACGTTTGATTACTCCATCAAAGTGTCCCTATTGAGCAGTTGAATTTAGAGAAGCTGCGAGGTCTCAGAATTACCTCCTCAAATTCGTAATAATCGTCTGGGAGGAAACCTTTGTCCGAGTCAGAAATGGTAAAGTGTTTGTCAAGACTAAAATAAACCATCTTGCAACGGATTCGACGCGGTGGGTGAGAGTATAGGCCGGGTGTTTCGAAGTAATGTTTTTCTCCGACGGCGGCTTTGTATGCTCTCCATGGCATCAAGCTTTTGAAGAGCGGCTGTGAGAAGAATACGTTGTTCCGCGAGTGAAAAAAGCCAGGCAAAAAAGTGAAGTCTCGAGGAAGCGATGATTTTGCAAAGTCCCAAGACATCTCCTCAGCATATTCGGAGCGTAACGTGAGCGATGAGAAGACAATCGTTCTAATAATTTGCGAGTGAGGACAAGAGGCAACCTAAACGTCACGAATTCGAATGCCGTAACCGTGACTCC